>OMNZ01070904.1:35547-50367 GCA_900303255.1 Lesueurigobius sanzi | reverse complement strand
TCCTGTTTTGGAAAGAATTAAGGGTTGAGCTGAAATGTCTACACTGTTATTATTCTGTCCTTTATGCCTTAGAGTGTTGTAGGTGTGGATGTAGATGTGCAGATGTGGTTTATACATTTTAACAGAGTACAGGACCTTCTAATTCTGATCAGTCCACTAAAAGCTTATTTTGATAACCATTGTTCAAACCACACTCACTTTTTGCCCTGTCAGACCACTGACAGCCATTTGACAGGGGGGGTGGCTATCTAAATGAGATGTAAATGAGCCCTATTGTCTATCCCAGCAGCAGAGAGAGGTGAGAAGTTCTCAATCTTTAAAGCCAGATTTCTCAGGTTTGAGGATCTATGAGGGCCTACCTTCAAATGGCCACAACTTCTTCAAATATTATCAGATTTCCATGTGTTACACATCATTGGAAAGCTTGGAGACTACACTTTCAGAATCTGATAATAACTCAAAATGCCCAAAATCGACTTGTTCCTCATTTTGCCATGGACTGTCACATATTTCAATCCTAGCCTGATTATTGAGTTTTAATCCCCCAAAAAACAAGGAGAAATTAGAATTTTTAAATATGCACCGGTATTTACTAATTACTAGCGTGTTCAAAATCTGAACCAAATATCCAATATCCCCTCTGAACAAATGCTTCCAACTAATATATAAACAGAATTAAACACGTTAAATACGTTTAAACCGGGCTCAAGCCATCATTTAGATTTGATCTGTAAAAATATAGACAATTGTGGCTATTTTTACACATAAAATGCCTTATTTTTAAAGTGAAAACATAAAATGACAGAAAAATTGCAGTACATTTTGTTCTTCGAAAACACACAAACAAACTGAATAGGTATCCAAAACCATATAAACCAAAATAGAAAAGCCTTTTGCCGTTGCTTCTTTCTCTGTTCTTCTTGAACTGTGTCTCCCCTTAAAGGGAACCCTGACTGAAATGACATGTTTGATTTATATTCATCTTGCTGTCAAGTAACAGTATATAGTTTTATATATTTTTTAGAAACAATTTTTATGCGTAGGTCGCCATTGTTGTTAACATCGCAATGCATTCTGGGTAGTGACATCAAACGGTTGCAACACCCAGCACTCCAGTGTTGTGAGCCGTAGCAGTCACTAGACGCGTTCGAGATGGAGCGGCGCCACGTCTGGATGATCAACGAGAGTTGGCAAATGTAGACGAGCGCAACAGGGGCGGAGAAAAAAGCCTGAAGTCAAGCTGGACACGCTGCACGGCCCGAGAACAGAGAGGGGCCTCCATCACCTCAGATATCACATGCATATCATGTTGAAGTTGAATAACACTCATTTCAAAGTCTCTGACCGCACTACTCTATTTCCTTTACATTTAAGCCACAGATTGTACATTTATGACCAGAGCAAACACTCCTATTAAGTTTGAAAGATAAAATATTACCTCTAAATCATACATTTGAACTGGAAAGCATCGATCATGATGTTTATTTAAGGGACAGTGGAAAAATTCAATAGTTTCAGTCATATTTAAAGTTGGCTACGTGTCCAGATCTAACGTAGACAGCACTGAGGAGAGAGGAGGAGGGTCCAGCCGAACCACGAGGAACATGTTTGTGATCACAACAGACTCATGTCCAATCACCTGTGCGTGTGCCGATGACAGGTGAGCGGTTTCCCATCATGCACCAGGCCATGTAGCCTCTGCAGTTGCTCCTGGGGAGATGCAGCGGATGACCCAGACGGCTGCTCTCATTGGGGTCTCACGAGCTTTCCGTGCCCCACGTGCGCCTACGTGTCCATGACATCAGAGCAAGTCTGGAGCAAGTCGAACGGAAATCTAACCATCATGCACTGTGCGTCTGCAGCCGACTGTCAAAAATGCACCCATCTGGCTCATCTCGAACGCGCCTACTGTTAGCAGGGATGAGCTCCTCTGTTGGGCCTTTTCAGTTCGAAACACAGCATGATGTAGGACACGAGGAAAGTGAGGGAGAAGTCCGTGATGAAAACGGAGACGGAAATAGACGCAATGTTCAAAATCAAATGCATCATAATTTGCAGCCCAAATAAACAGTGGCTCCTGGTGGTTAGAAAAATGTACTACACCAGCTGAGTTTGTTTATTCTTGCTCCGACATGTGAACCAAAATTGACAGGAATGAGCTTGTTTCACCAAATAATAATAAAGCAATAATTTAGCAAGTGCTTAACTGCACGAAGATTGTAATAGAAATTAACAAGAGAGATAAAATAAAGTATAGTTAAAGAGCAGTGTTAGGAACATCACTTTAAAAATGGAATAGTCATTGTTATGTGTTACTTTACTTATTCAGTAATTACTTTGTCCTGTAAGTAGCTACTTTTTATATTATAAGTAAGTTAAGTTTATTTATAGTTTAAGTGCTTTTCACAGATAAAAATCGCAAAGTGCTGTACAAACATAGGAGCAGTAAAATCCATACAATAACAAATAATTAACAAAATGTGACAAAAAAAAACGGAAATACCAACACAAATAACTATAACTATTCAGTTTTTAAATTGATTTTCCTAACACTGCTCTTTAACTATACTTCATTGTACCTCTCTCTTGTTAATTTCTATTACAATCTTCAGTGCAGTTAAACTCTTACTTACTTAAATAATATAAATCAAACAAGCCATTTCAGTCATGGTTCGCGTTAAAGAAATTAAAGTGTTCAATCACTCTGTTCAAACTCCACTGTCTAAAGCACACAAACCACGGATATATTTATATGAGACAAACCTCTTGAGAGCCAGACAGCACCAGAATGACATCTCCTCCTTCAAACTGTAGCAGGCCGTCCTCGCTCGCTTCATGACTCTCCAGCGCCACCGCCTGGTTACAAAGTTAAACAAAGAATTAAAACGTTAATCTAAGACAGATTTTAGAAACATCAGCATGAACCTTTTTACGTCTAAAGAAAGGCAACAAAAGAGAAGCATAAAAGATCAAGAGGAGTTTTATTTCATAACCGATAACTGATATTTTGAGGCCGACATGCAGGATTGAATTATATAAAATTAAATTAAATAATTCACTTGATTGATATCAAAACAGAGCAATTCTCTACATTAGAATTGCATAATAAAAGGAAATCATTTTTAGACATCCACTTAAGGCAAGGTACAATTGCATTTTTTACTATACTAACTCTAGAAATTGAATGGCTCTTGGTTGATTACTTGTACCAGAATAAGTCTTTTTTCAACACCTGTACAACCAAGATACTTCTTTAGTGTCATCTCTGGACCCACCAGGCATCAACACTCAGTATCAAGAGAAAACATGTTTGGGTACTGGCTTTTTGTACCCATATTTGTTTGATGTCAACAGTATCTTAAGTTTTGCTTTTTTCAAACAATGTGAAATAAGTGGCTAAAGACAAAATTATGGATCAATGTTGACTTTTCAAGGTGGATACTAAGGTGCAAGAAGAGCAAATGTAAAGGAGATGAATAAATATATTGGGCTAATGGTAGTACATACTTAAAAGGCACTGTACCTGATTTTTCCTAATAGTGAATTTAAATAAAAAAAAATAGCCAAGCAAACATCCGGATCATATGGATTCAATTCACGGTTATTAGTGATGTGATGTTCATGACCGAATCGGCTCTTCTGAATGGCTCTTTGAGGTGAACGTTTTGACGTAGATTTACCCTAAATGGACTCAAGAATCAGCACAACTGCAGAGAAGGCGACAGAAATGAAAGCTTTATGAACTAAAAATGATTTGTCAAACAGGTGCAGCCTTTTTTCATTGACTGAGGCACAACATTTGATTCACAAAAATCATCATCATTTGGTCTGGTTTAACCTTGATTTACCTCTGGTCTAGTCCTGTTTTTGTCCCATTTTAGCCCTGGTTTAGACCTGATTTAGACCCTGTTTAGTCCTAGTTTATCACTAGTTTGGCTCAATTTTGGTCTTGGTTTAGCCCTGGTCTAGTCCTGATGTAGACCTGGTTTCATCCAGTTTTAGCCCATGGTTCAGTCTTAGTTTAGCCCAGTTTTAGACTTGGTTTGGACCTGGTTCAGTCCAGTTTTAGCCCTTTTCGTTAATTTGAATAAGAAATGTGCCTATTACCCTAATATCTACTCATAATATGAAATTTTTTTAAGCTGACATCATTAAAAAAAACAATATAAAAAGGAGCCAGTCCTTTGAATGACTCTTTGAAATGAGCGGATCTCAAGACTCGGCTCCCTATAAAGAGCTGTAAACCCCATCACTAACGGTTATATGGGGATAATACTTCTTAAATAGACTATTAATAATCAGTGATGCCAAGTTATTCTAAAAGCCCCCTTTTTGAGTAACGAGTTTGGCCCCCTTCCCTTTTTGATTACTGGTTTGGCATTACCATTTCTAAACCAGTAATCATACTTTAATCCAATTCACTGTGAGGTACTATTTTGTCATTTTCTTTCGTAAAAATATACATTTGCTTTATTCTTGCGTCTCGGGGAGTGATGCAACGTCTGTGATAAGTTTCAGCTTGAGACACCGTGCCCTTTATGACGACTCACCAACAACTGTTGATTTGGTTTCTGTTAAAATCCACTTCCAATAAAGTGAGCATTCTCAAAACTGGTGTCATTTGTGTGTTGGAGCTGTTGTCGGCAGCTGCTGAAAGTAACTTGTAATCTAATTTAGTTACTTTTAAAATACAGTCAGTGAAGTTACTTTTTAAAGGAGTAATTAGTAATCAGATTACTTTTTCAAGGTAACTATGGCAACACTTAATAATAGAGAGAGGGAGACAGTGAGAAAGAGACAGAGAGAGACACAGAGACACAGAGACACAGAGACACAGAGACACAGAGACACAGAGACACAGAGACACAGAGACACAGAGACACAGAGACACAGAGAGAGAGCCACATGTTAAAATGGACGTTCACACCCCTGCTACAAAAGAGCATAAAGTACTGACTCGGAAGACTTGCCTTATACAAAAATTCCGGAGGACACGTGGAGTCCTCTGATGTAGCTGTTGCACTTGTCTCTTTCTGCTCTGGTAGCACCTGCTTTTCAGCACATGGCCTCTCTGCGCGGCGGAAGGACAGACGCGGAGCAGGGATCGGTGGAGGCTTGGCTTTGACCACCTCCGTTGGCGCTTCACCGACATTGTCCCGGGAGAGACTCCGTACTGCAAAAAAAATCATATCTTGATGAGTTAAAATGACTACTATTAAGTAGATTTAATCCTAATTTAAGTCATTCAGATTTGCCAAGTAAAACAATCTGGAATAAGATTTTTACTTGTTTTATGTGCAAATACAGTTGTGGTCAAGAGTTTACATACCCTGGCAGAAATTGTGATTTTGGTGGCAAGACAAAAACATATTTTTCACTCGTGGTTAGTGGTTGTGTGAAGCCATTTCATGTCAAAGAACTGTGTTTACTCTTTTCAAATCATAATGACTGCAGAAACTACTCAAACTACCCTTATCTAAAGTTTACATGATCAGCAACAACTGTCAGAAATTGTTCAGAGCAACGAAAAACCCACAAATAACTTCAGCTGAAATACAAAACTCTGTGAAAAAGTGGTGTTTGTTTCAAGATGCACAATATGTAAACTTTCGATCAGGGACATTTGGGTAGTTTCTGTTGTCATTATGATTTGAAAAGGTTTTTGTGCAATTCATATTCTCAGAAAAATGGCCAAAAAACAATCAGAGATTCTGCCAGGGTGTGTAAACTTATGAGCACAACTGTATACTTGTTCCATTGGCAGATCATTTTACTTACAAGGTTGAATGTTCTTAATTCAAGAGAAAAACTTACCTATTGTTAGATTATTTTCCCCAGTGTGGGCGCCACTACTGTCCTCGGAAGGAGCTTCCTGGCTCACTGTCTCGGTTGTTGGTGCTCCTTCTTCCGACTCTTCAGACTGAGCCGTGGGCAGCTCTGGCTCAGCAGACAGATCTGATTCGACGGGCAGCTCTGATTCGACGGGCAGCTCTGATTCGACGGGCAGCTCTGATTCGACGGGCAGCTCTGATTCAACAGGCAGTTCTGATTCGCCCGCTGTCTGCACTGCAAAAAGTTATACCTTGATAAGTTAAAAACACTCAAATTCCCAATATTTTATACTTTTTTTTGATTAATTGTGACTCGCCTTATTTAGAAATGAGCATATGCTTAAAACTAGGGATGCTCCAATCTGATACTAGCATCGGATATCGGATATACAATATTGAGTATCAATTCCACTGAACTGATACTTTCACCAACTTAATTTCAGTGAATATGGACATGCTGTGTGTCATTTGAAAACTCTTAACCTGTAGAATTCAGTTAGCAGAATGCTAAGGCTAGCTTCAACCAGTCAAGGCTGGGACACAACCTATGGCTGAGTCACACCTAAAGTAGTTAAATAGGCTAATATTGGCCACTATTGTAGCAAACTAGCATTTTCGTTTGAGAAATACTCTCAAGGACCAGACACTTTTTCACTCACTACATATTCACTGCAGTTTCTTTACATCACAGGTGTCAAACTAATGCGGCCCGCAAGATGACTTCATCTGGCCCGCGACTTTTATAGCACAAAATTTCTGAGCATGTCAAAACAAAAAGTAGCCATAACATCCATAACTCCTGACAGTATTTCTGTCAGGAGTTATGGATGCTTAAAGAAATAACCAAAATGCTCACTCCAGCCGCTAGGGGCAGCCAACATCTAAAAATGGAAAGAATCCCACACCTGTCCAGCAGAGGGCACTGACATTATAAAAGCTACAAAAACAGAAGGTGTTCTGTTACTGGTAGAAGTGTTGTTTTTAGTGCTTTATGGCCCCCTGGTGGCACAGGCTTGTAATACAAGAGTAAGCCATTATTATCATCCATTAGGCTACAGTCCTGTCGGGCTTCGACCAATTTTAACATTATTATTATTTACATTATTATTATTCATTTATTGAAAAAATGTTTTGTAAATAATATTTTCCTCTTTACAATATATCCGGCCCACGACCCGCCATTGTACGACCCAAATAAGTTTGACACCCCTGCTTTACATGAACAACAAATAAGTCATCTACAAAGCTACTTATCGGTTGGTATCAAAGCCCAAGTATCGTATCGGAACTGTACCGGAATAGTTACTCAAAATGTGTATTCAAAATTCATCTTCTTAATTCTGTTACAGCCCAAGACTGCTTATTACAAGTAAATGTTACTAGTTCTTAGGTTACTTTTTGCGGTGTGTGTGTCCGCCGTGCTGTGATTCCCGCTGCTGCTGTCACTGTGGTCGTCGTCGCACACAGACTGTCTTTGAGGAGTACCGTTGCCGCCGGAGCTGAGGTCCGAGTCTGAGGAATTCACGCTTTTAGATGAGGAGCCATCGTCTTCGCGTAAACCCAGTTCTTCCGGGACACTCTGAGACTTCTGACTGGACGACGTGGAGGACGCGTCGCTCCCGTTCTGAGTCGAGGCATGGAGGGACACGTGGTCAGCTGGGAACGCTGTGTTACAGGGAATGGGGTTGGAGATCACCAGAGACCTCTTCTTCTTTGACTTGGCTGCATTGCTGAGATGATTTCAGAAAGACAGGTTAGTGCAGGGCTCTGGAGCCAGATGTGGCTCTTTTGAGGACTCCATCTGGCTCTTAGATAAATCTTAGCTGGATTTTCTTAACACAATAAGTAATATAGGGGTGTAACAATTCACGATGCTCAAATCTCACAATTTGCAAGTTTTAGTCCATATTTTCTATTTCACAACCACCACGGCTTATTTATTATTATTTCATCGTCAATCAAATCCAATCGAGAAATAACTGACACCCCTAGAAAGAACTATTTTATGTATTGGATAACTTCAGTATAACAACGTTATTGAAAAAAGAATACATACTCAGAGACATACTTCTCTAAAGTTAAAATAAATAAATAAAAAAGTTAAAAAAAAATATTGTATGGCTCTCATGGATATACATTTTTACATTTTTTCTTTTTAGGTTATTTTAGCTAAAAAAAAAAAAAAAGGTTCCCGACCCCTGGGTTAGTGTGACCATCTTATAATGGTTAAGTGTATAGGTCATTCATTTCAAGTAATTTTGAGCACAACTGTGTATTATTGTCAAGAAACCTATTTGTTTACGCTTTTCAACTAAAAACCAGCCAAATGTTCCTGATCAAACGTTTACATATTGTGCATCTTGAAACAAACATCAATTTTGTCAGAGAGTCCTGTATTTCAGCTGAAGTGAGTTTTTCTTTGCTCCTGAACAATTTTCCTGGCTGTTGTTTTAGGTCATGTAAACGTTAGATCAGGGCCATTTGAGTAGTTTCTGTTTCATTATGATTTCAAAAGAGTAAACTCAGCTCTTTGACAAAAAATGGCTTCGCAAAACCACTAACCATGAGTGGGAAAAAGATTTTTGTGTTATTATTCATATTGTATGAAAAATGGCCAAAAGATTAAAAGGATATGTAAACGTTTGAGCTAAATTAAGCTTTGTTTTTGTTTCTTTTTCAGTGCAAAAATGACTAACTGGCAAATTTCAAATTTCTATTTAAAGAGAATCTTTTGTAAATTTGTAGATGTATTTTTGTAGTGTACTCGGTTTAAATGGTCATGATATCAGATTTATAGGCTTATTCCATGCTTATTCAATAATACATTTGTGGGAAATACATTTTATATTGCTCATTTCCTATTTCGGTCGCGGCCAGTTGAGAATCACTGGTTTAAATGACTTGGTTTGAGGATATTAATCTTGCTTTGAGTAGTTTCGACAAGATTAGATGCATTTACTACCGTCATCTAGATTATTTGGTTCTAACATCCCATGGTGAAACAATCTTTGTCAAATGAGCGACTACATCTTAACATCTCAAACTTTAGATAAATATTCTGAATTCAAATAACTATTCAAGTATTTCGGCACTTAAAATTATAAAATAAATCTAATTGTACTTGAAATAATACATTTCTTATTTTAAATGCAAAAATACTTGTTCCATTGGCAGATCATTTTACATACTAGCTCAAATCATGGGCAAATTACTTATTCCAAGGAAGTTTTGACGTATTTTAGATTACGTTTTGCAGTGTCTCTAGAAAACTATGGCATTGACTCACCTGTCCAGGCCCTTAACAATGAATGCTTTGCCTGAATGCTGGTTCTCGAGCTTTTTCATCACATTGTACAAGTCACGGTTCAACTGCAAAAGTAAGCACACATTGTTACAGTATATCGACAGCAACATTGGGATCAAAAGCATGTGGCCCGTGTCTTACCACACTCATCTCTTTGTAGAAAACGTCTCTGAGGTTGGATATGTTTTGGAAGACCGTCACGTAGCAACCAATCCGGCTGCAACAAGAGTTTGTTTTACACAGATTATGTTTGATATCAACAGCTGAGATATGACCAAACGCTAAGCTTCTTCCTTTTTTTTTATCTAAAGGAGTGCAGTCTGAGGCCCCCTAGTGGTGCTCAGAGGCACTGCAGAGGGGCCTTCAAACCTTGACACATCATTCATGTAAAAAGTTGAATTTTAATGAAGTTGTGTATTTGTTTAACCCTTTAAATCCAGGTCTAAACTAAGACTAACCCTTTAAATCCAGGTCTAAACCAGGACTAACCCTTTAAATCCAGGTCTAAATGAGAACTAATCATTTAAATCCAGGTCTAAACCAGGACTACCCTGTGAACCCAGGATGAAACCAGGTCTAAACTAGGACTTACCCTTTAAATCCAGTCGTGGATTTATTAGTCCTGGTTTAGACCTGATTTACTCCTGGGTTTATATTAGTCCTGGTTTAGACCTGGCTTGGTCCTGGGTTTATAGGGTCAATTATAATAAGGATATAGCCTATACACTGCAGAAACTAATATAAGAATAAGTTACACTTATAAAATAGTTATTGTGATAATTAGACCTAGATTTGAGCAGGTCTATAAAATCTCTGCACCGAAAATAACACACTGCACACGCAGGGTATTTTCTGGACTTGTGTCCAATGTGCCCATTAAATAAAATGTGTTATTATTACAAATTAGGATATACATTTTAACTTATGAATATATCATTTTCTGCACTGTAGTTACTATTATTAGCAACTTTCATATAAATCTGTGCAAATTTAACATATCAGTGTTTCCCCTTAAAATAACAGAGACCATGGTCTAATTTTCACCCCCATAGTCCAAAGACAAGTAGAGCAAGACATTTGGATAAGAATTATATTTTTCACTTCTTATTTTACCATAAAATTAACTATGCTAGTAACTATTTATCCGAAAAGGATAAATAGTTATTCAAAGGTAGTCATTTAAATGACATTTTTACTCCAAAATTAATATTAGATTAAATCATTTGAACAAAGATCACCTACAGGCTCTGTTCATGAAATGTTACTTGGCAACTTCCAGCTCACTTCCGAGGGTAACAACTGTTTCCTGTTCTTGTTTATTCCAATGAAGAGTTGTGTCTTGTTGAAATAAATAAATATTATATAAACAGTACGTAACTGAAACCATGCAGCTGGTGGATAATCACTTACAACATGTAGAAAACTTCACCAGAGGAGACCCGTGTTTGTAAATGTAGAGGTTTTCGCCATGAAGCTAAAGGCTAATGCTAATTTGATGCTAACAAATGGTAAAATAGCACCACAATCTGAATTATTTGCATTTAATTTACGTTTAAATTTGAACAGGAAGTGGTCTGCACTGGCCAACAGGAAGTGCACAGAGCCTATAACACGACAATCTCTTCCAAATCTGTGGGAAACTGCATATGGTTTTTTGAAAGGAGTGACTTTATACCTGCTGGAGTTTGGGATGGGCTGATCTAAAGAATTAAAAGGGAACGAGGTCTGTAAACTGTGATTAAGTTTAGCCCAATCATCATTCAATGGCAACGAGTGAATGTTTAAACACAGCACAACAACGATGATGGAGCGCAAGGGTCTGGATTCTTCACTATGACTTTCTTTCTTTTGTTGCGGCATTGTTGGAGGATGTTTAAATAGGAGTAGGCCTAATTAAAAAGGAATGAACATGAACATGACTTTTTCTATTCAATATTTATCTTGGGTTTTGTAATCTAATCCGATACACTCCAAACAGACTGTCCAGTGCTGCAGTGTTTCATCACGTTAATGGAACAATTCACAAATGTGCACATACTATACTTTAGACGACAACTTGAACATCGTTTTATTCATAAAAGCCATACCTCTGATAGAGCACAGGCAGCTCCTCTCTCAGCTCATTGTTAATCTCCTCAAAGACAGTCTGGGATTTGTTGAACTCCTCTTCTGCCTATAAAACAAACATTAAAGTCACTGTATAAATGTTTTGGGGAGATGACGTTCTACAGCAGAACAAGTCAGATATGTCATGATACAAACCAAATAAACTAGATGACAGTAGTATGTCAGTATGTCAAAACTACTCAAAATAAGATTAATATTCAGAAATAAAATCATTTAAACCTATGCTTGATTTTTAGTTGTAGTACGCGTGTACCGCTAGGGCATGGGTCCAAAAAACTATAGATCCAAAGACAAAATCCTTTCTGAAAACACTGCATTGTCATCCACAAAGAGCTCACATTATAGTTTTAATGGTGAGGTAAGTTTTGGTGCTGTATGTCCCTTTTCTTTAGCAGCACTTTAATGCAAAACTAAGCAGCTGTAGCCTGGATTTGTCCTACCATCCTGTACTGTAACTGCGGAATGCACCTGGAAACCATGGCAATCGGGTTAATTCAGAAACTGGTTTTACTTGACTAGATAACTCCAGGAATAACGCATCTCTAAATCAGGGCTAAAAAGGAGGACTTTTCCAGACCATCTTTCATCAGACAGTGAAAGAGCCACAAGAGCAGGGCCACAGTCTGCCTCTGCCTGCACTGGGGGCCCCCACCTCCTGTCCCGTTCTCCAGTACCTTGGCTGTTTTGGCATCATCCTTTTTCTTTGCACTTTGAAGAGCCTCCAGATGATGTCGAGCAGAATCGTAGTCCACCAATTTACGACCGCGTTTGGCAACTCTTTCCTAGAAGTTAGATTAGTACATGTGTTTGCTTTATACAGTCTTCATCAGTGTTTTTATTTTCAGGCAAAAGAGGATTATTAGAGTTTCATTACCTTAACGTCAGGAAACTGGCTTGTATAATTCTCCATTGTGCGCACAAGCTGGTCGTTTATTTTCTCCTCAAAATCATTCCACAGTAAGTCTTCACTCTAAAGACGATACATGCATTGTCAATGATGATTCACGGCACTTCAAATTATTTTCCAGGTAATTTCCAGGATTTTCCATGACATTTAAAGATGCAAAAATACATAAAACATTATGATTAGGAATTCCGCGGTGCTCTCTGCCCTCCTCACTCAACAGTGCCCCCTGTGGATGTCATCTAATAATGGCTAAAGCCTACAGCTTTTTGGTCTGAAGAGATTCGAGCTTAGACATGTAAAGCATACGTTTTCTAGGAAATATGGTAGAAATTTTTCCTGTGAATAGACGATTGAGCTGGTCTTTAGTCTGGTGTGGTGAGCAAAGTATCGCTTACATTTATTTTAAACAGAAAAGCAAAGGGAGGAAAAATATTTTCAAGGACAAAATATGTTTTTCCAGGACATTTTTTGTAATTTTCCATATCTTTCCCGTGACTTGAAAAAAGGTAGGAACTTTTCCAGGTTTTCCAGGTAGAGTGCGAACCCTGCTTATTGAACTATTAAGGGGAGACACAGCAGGTAAAACCCTTTCTTTTTTTTCTTTTTTTCAATTTTCCGGTTTGTTACCATATAAGCTTTCACCTGGCAACAAATAAATTGACAAATCTTCATGAGGTGGTGTTCCATTTTTTTTATTTTGACGGCGAAAATATTGTACATTTTGGCCATTTTTATACAATACACTCTTTTCTCATGTTTATGTCAGTAATACACAGCAAACTATTCAAATTTATATCACCCAATCAGTATTAATTTTGGCAAAAGAATTTAATTTGGTCTTAGTCTTTTGACGAAAATGGACTTTTAGTCAAGATTTAGTCAGAAAATCTTGATCGATTTAGTCTAATTTCAGTCAACAAAAATTCCACGTAAATTTACATGACTAAATTTGAAATAGATGGAGTAAACTTTACATGTATATTATTGTTTTCAAACATATTTAATAATATTCTCTGCTTCATGGAGCGTCTCCACATGATCAAAACACACAGCTGTTCTTCGGCAGTGAATTTAAATAATATGAGGCTCTTTCAAATTGAAGTCACTGAAGTTTGGATCATTTAAGTTCCTTCTTTTAATTTTAATCGACGAAAATATTTGGAGATTTTAGTCACAGTTTTAGTCTCATGAACTAACTTTAATTTAGTTTTAGTCTAATTTTAGTCAGCAGAAACATTACTGTGACAGGGTTTATGCCGGTAGCAGCAAGTCAAATTTAATGCTATTTTAATGCCCAAATTATACATTTTTAATGCCAGAAATGCCACAAATTGGTGTGTATTTAATATTAATTTCCATATTCAATACAAATTTTGACACAACTGACAACTTTTGAACAGAAATAGTGTATAATTTCTTTCCAAACAGCAGTATAGACATTATTTTTGGATTTTTGCCAAACTTCTGCAGTAAAACTAGTTCTAGTCTTTATTTTCCAAGAATGTTTTATTTAATGCCAGTTTGAATTCTATTTAATGCTTTTTAATGACATTTAAGGCCTTATATTTGACACAATTCATTTAATGACTTTAAATGCTTTTTAATGCCGCGCGGAAACCCTGTGTGACTAAAATTATGACGAAATATTTTAGTCGACGAAATTAACACTGCACTCAATTAAATGTTGTTTCCCCCTTTCACCTGCAGTGTCTCACATGTCACAAAAAGCAACCTCCCACACTCATTCATCATTCATATTTGTTCCTTCTCCAATAAAATACTTTTGATCAAGGTGTTTGTATTGTTTTCACGTACTTCTGTGATGACAGCGAGGTCGTCCATTCCGTCCCAGTCCGACTCGTAGACTTCGCTCAACGTCTGGGACAGTCTCTTCGAAGTTTCATGCACAGCTACAAAACAACGGCGACTGTGATGAATCCCACTCGGTGCTTGTTACGGGGGCATTACTTTAGAGGTTATTGTGAACCGCAGCTGCTCCACCCAAACTATAATGTCAAAATAACACTGGCTTTTCTGAAAAGGTCAACAGCTGAGAAACAGGAGGTGCTCACGTTTCTTTATGAGGAATCTAAACGGCTCGCTCAGCTGTGAGCATTTGTTTCTTAAGCAGCACTGAGTCTGTCGAGGACTAGAAGAGATCAACTTCCAAATCATCCCCTTGGTTAAGAGCAGTGGTGGAAAGTAAAAAAAGTACAAGTACGAGTAAAAAGTTCACCTTTCTGATGTACTTTCACTTTACTTCTTACTTTTTATTAAGCTTTAAGTAAAAGTAATTTGAAGGTTAAACACATTTATTTTCACATAAGTATTTTAGTCCTGGTTTAGTCCTGGTTTAGTCCTGATTTAGACCTGGTTTAGTCCTGATTTAGACCTGGTTTAGTCCTGATTTAGACCTGGTTTAGTCCTGATTTAGACCTTGTTTAGTCCTGATTTAGACCTGGTTTAGTCCTGATTTAGACCTGGTTTAGTCCTGGTTTAGACCTGGTTTAATCCTAGTTTAGTATTGGATTTAGACCCCGTTTAGTCCTGGTTTAGACCCAGTTTAGCCCTGTTTAGACCCAGTCCAGTCCTGGTTTAGACCCAGTCCTGGTTTAGACCCAGTTTAGCCCTGTTTAGACCCAGTCCAGTCC
>OMNZ01070904.1:4864-29522 GCA_900303255.1 Lesueurigobius sanzi | reverse complement strand
TCCTGTCAGAGTACAAACTTTATAGTGAAATCAAGCGAAAAAATATGCTAAATTTACTTTATTAAAAAAAATCTAACATGCCAAAAAATACATCAAGAAAGTAGCAATAGTTTAAGAGCTAAAAGTTTTCTGTCATGATTTTTTTAAGGTTCTAGATTTTTAAGAAAGAAAAGAAAACTTACATTTCACTCTAGCGCTCCCATGTGGCGAAAATAAACACATGCGCCACAACAAAATATTAAGCATTACCTGACTTTCTCCAGCAGGTGTCGCCCACAGACTGTTCTTCGACTACCCCCAGTATCATCACCACTATCACTTCGTCAAAGACACAAAGAAACTGTTGCTCGCTAGATGAGGAGAGAAATAACAAACACGTCTTCGCATGAGAAATCCAGTAATGTATTGTATATCTGGATGACTGAGAATCGAAATAGTTTTGTTGATACATTTTTAATTAATTAATTTATGAACTACCTTGGCCTTTGTGAGTTGTCAGTGTAGATAATATGATCATACTTCATGAGCATATAAACGTTGGTCGGGTAGTAAATGAAGCTGCGCGTGCGAACGTGATTTTTATTTGTTTTATTAATAAATAATTGCATTATTTGTGGCGTGTTTTCATCTTCTGTGTTTTATACAATTCCGCATTTCAGTTTAATAATAATAATAAAAAAGATAAAATAAAATGAATGAATCGTGCGATGACGTTTTGGAAGTGCGCTTGTTATAAATCAGGGAGTATCTGCGCGGGTGGGAATATCGGTTCCACGCTCGTAACGCAACCAATAATGTGTACGGGAGTTTTATAACCAAGCGCACCCGCGACAGCAACGCCAGGAAATGAGGAAAGACATTTGGCGCGGTTAGAGTCGTGAGAAAGTGGAGCTGAGGACACATCGGAGTTCATTCTCGGTTGAGTAACACCACCAAGTCGCGGGGCCCGGGAATAGAAACACGCCTTACCCGCTTTCCGGTATATTTCTACACAGGGGAAGTGTGGATCCAGGAGGCGCCCGTTGGCTTTAACGTTAGTTACTTTTGAGCTTGCCCCGGCGCAGGCGGAAAAAAAGACGGAAATAGCCTACTTTTTCCAACATGCCTCCCATAGAAAATGACACCGGCAAAACGGAGCTCAAGACTCGGATACAGACACTCATTGACTCCAATCAAGTGATGGTCTTCAGTAAAAGCTACTGTCCGTTTTGTGTCAAGGTAGGTTCTTGTTCTCCTGTGGGGAAGGGGCCTAGCATAAGCCGGGGTTAGACCCACTCTCCTCTCGTCCCTAGCTTGGTCTTCACGCTGCTGGCCTGTGCTTTTATTCCCACCCTCTATTCCTAAACTTACAAATTTAATAACAACGCCAAATGGAGCTCATAATTTAGGGATTTTTCACATTTAAGAATTAACTACAACCGTATGTGTCTTACTACAGTTTGTTATGTTAGGCGCTTTGTGACTAGTTTGGACCCTTTCTTTCCCCTTTCTTCCCATTGTTTCAAATATTAGCTAAGTATGTTTTTTCATTTAACCTAACGCTAAGTATTTCCCACGTGACAACATGGCAGAACTTGCGTGGTGTGGAGGAGTAGCTAAATGAAAATACAATTTAAGATTTAATGACGCATCTTCCATCGCTATTAGGTGAAGACTCTGATGAACAGGTGTTTTTTTTTTGGTTTTGTTCAGGTGAAAGACTTGTTCAGAGAGCTCCAGGTGGACTGCAATGTGGTGGAGTTGGATCTTATTGGTAAGAGCCTGGAAAATCATTGTTTAAAATATTTTGACCTTGCTGGACATGGGGTTACATTTTGCATTATGTTTTGCACGATTAGATTAAACACATTTTCCTTAAAAAAATAACTTTAAATACTCGGGCCGCTTTCAAACATTTCATTTTATACCCCATATTTCGTTAGCTTTCCTGTATCATGCAGTGCTGGCTTGAGTGCTCTGGGCAGATGAAAAGCGCTGAGTCACTCCCTGAAGACTAATATTGGCCTCCTCCCAACTCTGCCAGACCCGAACCTGTCTGTTTGGACTGTGGCTAAATTCTTTAGTAAATGTTTGTTTTGGTACTTTGAGTTATTTTTAGACATGGAATCTTTACTGTTATTTTGCTCAAGTGTTTACATAATAACATTGTAATTGTTGAATGGGTTCCTCTTTCTCTGAAGTTGCAGACAGGTGGGTTTACCCTAGTATGGTATCGAACAATTCTTTTAGTTACTAAAGGTGTTGAAAAATACTAGTACGAAAAAATATTTTCCTTTTTAGCTAGCAAGATTAATGCCTGGTGGGTCCTGAGAAAGCACTAAAGAAATGACTGTTGTTTCAGTGCAAATAAATGATAAAAAATGAAAAGAAATAGTCTTTTATGGAATAAATTACCATTATTGTTCTGTTTCTGTTCTAGATGATCAATTATTTAGTATGTATCGGAAAAAGTATTTAAAAGCATTGTGATACCACTAAAGCGGAAGGTACAAGCATCCTAAAACATGGTTGCAATGAACCCTTTTGCACCCATGTAGAGTATTTAACATTTAACTCAGTGGTTCCCAAAGTGGGGGTCAGGACCCCCAGGGGGGTCGCGAGGCCCTGACCTGGGGGCCCCCAAATTACTTCAAGATAAAATAAATAGAAAAATTACACTGTTTTTAATATACTGTTTAGTTTAGGACAGCATGTATTTGTGAATTGGGGTCAAATAACAAAATAAACAAACTAAATCCACAATAATACAGTATATTTTTAATGTTTTGCCACTTTAAATTATCATAAAAGACAGATACTTTTTACAATGGGGGTCCCGAGTCATTCACATGTTAATTTTGGGGGTCGCGGCCAAAAAAGTTTGGGAACCCCTGATTTAACTAATGGTATCAGTTTTGTTCTGTTCTTGTTTCTGTAACAACAATGTAAAGTGTTATAAGTTAAGAATGTAATAACATCATATTTTACTACAAAGTGTTGTGATAATTACATTTTCTTTTCAGAGGATGGGACCAACTATCAGGAAATGCTGCTTGAAATGACTGGACAGAAAACTGTTCCCAATGTCTTCATCAACAAGACCCACCTTGGTGGCTGTGACAAAACAATGCAGGCAAGAAATTATCTTTATTACCTCATCTGCTATTTAAACATGATTTTTCCTTTCTGTCAAGAGCTCTTTTGCGCCCCAAGAATGACTTAATCAAAAGACTAATGGAGAAAAAACATGCTCTTTATTAAAAAACGGTGTAAAATGTAATTCAATTTTGTGAAATCAAAACAAGACAACTGCACTTTTTTTTTTATTTTGGCGTCTTTTAATTTGTATTTTGTTTAAGTTTAGTTCCACAAGATGCTAGTTATTGCTGTACCAACAGTGTGTGATAGACAGGGTGTTTGTGTAATCTGTAGGTTCCTCTTGTTGCGTTACTTACACATTTCACACATTTTCTTTTAGGCCCACAAGGATGGCAGCTTACATCAGCTGCTCAGTGGAGAAAAGGAAAATTATGACTATGACTTGATAGTCATCGGAGGAGGGTCAGGTGGACTGTCGTGTTCAAAGGTAAATGAAGTGATGAGATGATTCAGAGGACCAGTTCAAAAAGTTGGGACACGCACATCCACAGAAGAAGCGAGCGTGCAGAATCAAAAATGGAACAAGTGGAAAGAAAAAGGTAGAGACGCACAGCTCTGTTGCTCCTGGCAAAAGTTTTTTATTATAAACTCACTGAGTGGTAACGTTTCGGACCAAGCCCTTCGCCCTTCTTTTGCACAGCTCTTTTGCCAGGAGCAACAGAGCTGTGCGTCTCTACCTTTTTCTTTCCACATGATTCAGAGGACCCCCATGAAAACGAGATGATGCATCTCATGGGGTTATGCCTCAATAAATGTATAAATTAATATATAAATCTGAGACAGTCCCTATGACAAGGACTGTGCTTAACTTGCTTTTACATGTATTTGCAATGTTGTGATGTTGATGTGTGAATATTAGGAAGCTGCTGCGCTTGGGAAGAAAGTGATGGTACTTGACTATGTTGTCCCCACACCAAAAGGAACGACATGGGGTAAGATGCTTACAACATGTTTTTTAGGTTCTTGTTTCCGTTATTTTAACATATTCTGCTTTGGTTGTCTCTACAGGTCTTGGTGGCACCTGTGTTAATGTAGGTTGCATTCCTAAGAAGCTGATGCACCAAACAGCGCTGCTATCCACCGCTTTGCAAGATGCACGCAAGTTTGGCTGGGAGTTTGATGAGTCAGGTGAGGGCTCAACAATATTCATTGAAGATGGGACTCCGATTCTGTCTGTTTGCTAAAGGGAGTCTGTTTTTACAGTGAAACACAACTGGGACACCATGAAGAGTGCAGTAAATGACTACATCGGCTCATTAAACTGGGGCTACAGGGTGGCACTGAGGGACAAGAACGTCACCTATGTCAATGCATACGCAGAGTTTGTTGAACCTCACAAAATTAAGGTGCGTTCTTTTCTCGCGAGTACACAACAAAAAGTCTGTCAGTGCGAATTACTTTAAAGGCATAATACATGATTAAAGTATATATTACAAACTATGAAACAGGGAGCGAGTAAATTAAAATGAGAGTTGTGGGCAAAGGTCATTCCAAAGCTTTTTTAACACTTTTCTAACATCACAATTCTTCAGAGATGAGTTTACAAGCACATTTCACAACTTGCAGGGTCACTTTTCACCAGACTGCAAGCTCATAAAAATTGATGCAAATACTTTATAATTAGATGAACAGTATTTATTTAGAAAAAAATTCGAGTATAGAGCCCTTTAAGTGATTCATGTACTGATGTCAATTATTGAAATATATCTATTTGTGTAATAGGCAACAAACAAAAAAGGGAAGGAGACATTTTATACATCTGAAAGGTTTGTGTTGGCGACTGGAGAGAGGCCCCGTTACCTTGGTGTCCCTGGAGACAAGGAGTTCTGCATAACCAGGTGAGTGCTGTGTAAAATACATCAGCTGGAGTAACTGTTGTTTACTGCTGTTGCCTCCCCATTATCTGCCTTCATTAATTGGCAGCACTTTGTTTAACCTCAACATAATTGCATGCTAATGGCTTGGTACATAAATAATGGCCTGAAACAGATTAATTTGAGAAAGCTTCTGAAGATGAAAGCAAATCGTCCTCATAATCAACCCTGTGCAGTGATAATATTTAATCTACAATATTTCAAACTTATTAACACAGTAATAACTTATGGACACAGAATACAACCCATTGCTTTCCTGTATATCATGACAGAATCTGTACCGTAATTTCTGGCCTATTGAGTGCACCCGAGTATAAACCTCACCATCCAAATTTAAAAAGAAAAAAGTTCATATATCGACCACACCTGTCTATTAGCCACAGGTGTCCACGTTGTAATACGGGGGGCATACTAAAGACCTGCACGCTCCCGGCAGTGCCTCACCGTTCACGCCGGCTCCCGACAGTTCCCTGCCCGCTCCCAAGGGCATGGAACAGCCAGGCGTCTCGCCCCAGAGGGTAAACGTGCTTTTTCTGCTAGAGCTCCCCTAGTGGCCATTAGCCCCCACACCGCTGTATAGACGCAGTGTTCACAGCGTGTGACAAAAGCAGCGGCTTATAGGCCAGAAATGATGGTAATAATATTCTTATAAAAATGCAAAGAAAAATCTTCGTAATAACATGGAAATGGCCAGAACTGCAAAATCCATTGGCCCTCATTAAGCGTAGTTAGGATGGAAATAGCATGTTATTACCGTGCTGTGAAGTAATGTTTGATGCAATTATTCATTTGGAATATTCTCACCTGTTTTCAGCAGGTGTGGAAGCATCTGTATACCTGATGTAATTTTAGTCAAAATAATGATGAAATTGGACCAAAACTAAATGTAAAAGACTAAAATTATGACATGAGATATTTCGTCGACCTAAAAACAGACGGGTCTAAAAACATGTGAACTTCAATGACACAGTTTGAAAGAGCCTCATATCATTTAAATTCACTGCCAAAGGAAAAGGTGCGTGCTTTGTTCATGTGAGAGAAGCTCCATGAAGCAGAGAATATCCTTAAAAATGTTTGAAGCCAACAAAAGAAATGTAAACTAATAGGTACTGGTAGGCAGTTTGTGGGAGTGCTGCACTTGGTCAATACTGTAGTTTGTTGTTTTTTTGTTTTTTGTTTTGAATGTAGAAAATTGATACAATGGTGTCCAACCAAGTGCTCTTCAAGAATAAAAATACTGTGGATAGAACAAATCGGAGGCACTCTGGTGGAAATGTCGTCCCTCGATTTTTAAAAATCTATTTCCACCAGAGTGCTTCGGATTTCTTGCTTCGGAAACCTATCCAAAAAAATGTAAAGTTGACTAAATTGAAGTATTTCTAAATTAACATCATAAATAGCTAAAACTACACTAAAACTGAAAATAATCATTTGCCTAAAACGAAATTACATATTTGTTCAAAAACTAAAATTAAATAAAAAGGTTATCAAACTGAATGAATTCAGTGGTTCTCAACTGGTGGGAACGTTTTCAGTTGGTCGCGAGCCTCTGCCAGACCTTATTGATATTTGTTTAGGTAATTTTTCATTGGAAGAAGTATAATCCATGCTTAAATCAACTAAACTCTGCAAAGAAATACTACATTCTGAGATTAAATGTACAAAAAAGACATGTCAAGATGTTTAAAGTGGGTCCCAAAGCTTCACCAATCGAGAACCACTGCTTTTAATTGACTTTGATTGATTTTCTGTCCCATGTTTGACTAATTCTTTTCTGCCTGTGTGTCCCGCAGTGACGACCTCTTCTACCTTCCGCACTGTCCGGGGAAGACCCTGGTGATTGGCGCTTCCTACGTGGCCCTGGAGTGCGGGGGCTTTCTGGCCGGATTGGGGCTCGATGTCACAGTAATGGTGAGGTCCATACTGCTCCGAGGATTTGACCAAGACATGGCCAACCGCGCTGGAGAATTCATGGAGGGGCATGGGGTGAAGTTCCTCCGCAAATACGTCCCAACAAAGGTACACACAAATGCTTTGACTTTTATTTTTGGAAATCCATAGTATGTTCCTCTAAGATATAATTTAACTGCTTAATTGTCTAGTTTGTTTTTGGATTATTCTGCTTAGTCATGCCTGGTAATGAAATGTGTCTCATGTGTTATTCATTCATGTATCAACTCGATCTCCACTCCTCTTGCACACACCCAAATGTTTATTTTGTCATACGTTCTTTGTGTTTTCCTCATTTGACATCTTACGCCCTTGGACAAGACTGTAAACACACATTTTTAAATGATCTTTTAATCGTATATGCTAAAGAAAAGTCATATTGATATTTTCTTAGAGCCTAGAACACAATTTAAAAGGTAACTACAGCAATCTCTTGTCTGTGAAAGCTCGCGGTGAGAGAAGAGCTAAATTTGAGCATAGCGCATTAAAAGCAAAGAAAAAACAGAATCACAATATGACACTGTCCAAATTTGCAGATCATCACAAGCATTACATGTTTTTTGTTTTATTTTATCATAATTGCCATGCCCGAATCATTATAGTCAGACTGGAAATGCAGCAACCTGGCCACAGCCGTTTATGTGCATCCTGGGTGTGATGCATACTTTAATTTTCATTGTGAAATAAAAGGGTGTTGCCATGTGTCTTCTTTCGGGGATGAGTTTTATGTAAGGATTAAACAACGAGGAGCCGTGCATTATACAGTTATAATGGACGACGCGGAGTCTAGAATATCACGACGCGCAGCGGAGTGGTGTTACTCTGCGAAGTGCATTATAACTGTATAATGCACGGCTCCAAGTTGTTTAATCCGCTTATACCATGGTCCAACAAACTGAAACTGTTGTAATTTTGTCTGTTTACTGTCTGGGGGGGGTCATTTAAGTCCAGAACATTAGTTATTTATGTTTTACATGACTTTAACTGAAACTAGTTCCCCCAACCTTAGCTTACAGTTACTATGGCAACAGCTGTGGTGGAGTGATATAGAACGTGATTTTACACTTGCCGGAACTACCTGTGCGTATGTATACACGAAAATAATGCACGGCAGTTAGCATTGGAATTCTCACTGACCATGGTATAAGGTATTTTTAATGTGCATAACATTTGAGTCAAGCTTGCGCTGACTCCACGAATGCCACTTTAATTTCCATTTCTGATATTTGCATAGCATTAGCATAGCCATGTGGCTAGCAACTCTGTGGTGCCACTCTGTCTGCTTAGAATGACTCAGAATGGATGCATTATTGGATTATCGGCTTTAAAAATGTGGAGGACAGTTTGGGGGTCTTAAATGTAGAAGTCAACATGAAGAAACAACCAAAAGTAAACTGGATTCATTCAAAACTATGCAAATGAAGTGAAATACTACTGCAGGGAACAAGGTTATAGCATGGTTTAAAGAAAAAAAAAGTTGATTTAGCATGATATGTCTCTGTTTAAGTTCACTTGTGTATCAATCTGTGGCAAATGAGACACTGGGATCACCTCACTGACATGGCTGCATCTGTGTGTGTCAGATCGAGGAGCTGGAAGCAGGCACTCCTGGAAGGCTGAAGGTGACAGCGAAGTCCACAGAGACTGATGAGATCATCGAGGGAGAATACAACACCGTACGTAATGATCAGACCCAGCAGGGCTGCACAATGTCAGCTAAATTATTCTTATTGCTAAGGTTGTTCTGACGCCACCGTTTTTATATGAATCCTTATCGGCAAGTACCTAATCTACCTACATAGATATATAGCTATGTGAAAGTATGACAATGGGGGAAGGTCCTACTCCTTATTGTATTGTATATTTAAGTAATGATTGTGCAGCTGCATAACCCAGTGTTTCCCATTTATAACGAAGACTATGGCGGCCCCCCATGGTTTTTCTCCACCTTAGTCTAAAAACAAGCTAAGCAAGACATTTGGATTGGAAATTACAATCCATGTGCTTCTTGTCTGAACATAAACACATAACATTAACTATACTGTCAAAAAAATGGATTGAGAAGATAAAATACTGTATCAGTGCAATGTTACAGTTTTGCTCCAAAATACCTACATGATTTCTTTCTTCTAATTATTATCCCAAATCTTTGTTTAGTTTCTAAGATTACCATTTGAGTTAGTGACACCGCAATTTCCCTCTTGGATCAATAAAGGTTGTCTAAATCTAAGTCTCGAAATGAATATTGGATTAAATGATTTGAAGATCACCTATACCACCATTATCTCTTTCAAATTTGTGGGAAACACTGGTAACATTCAAAATAAAGAATCAAATCAAAATGTGCCAAAGTCCAGTTTAAGTAAACATTTTCCTGATCTGTTTCTAATAATTCTGGTTTGTTTACAATTTGATAAGAAACATTGCTGTAGTTTCTGTTTATAATTTAATAGACTGCACTGGGCTAAAATGGTGCAAATCTGTAAATCTGGTACAATATTGAAGGCAGCTGTAGAATATCACTACACCACTTGCTGTTTGTAAATATTAAGACAAAGTGGCCCACGCTGGTTTGTACAGTTGTGGCCAAAAGTTTACATACCCTTTTAATCTTTTGATTACATTTTTTTTTCCACTCATGGTTGGTGTGTGAAGCCATTTATTGCCAAAGAACTGAGTTTACTCTTTTGAAATCATAATGAAACAGAAACTACGCAATTGTCATTGATTTAACATTTACATGACCTTCAACAACTGCCAGGAAAATTAAATTGTTCAGGAGCAAAGAAAAACTCACTTCAGCTGAAATACAGGACTCTGACAAATTTGAACTCTATGAAAAAATAGATTTTGTTTAAAGATGCACAATATGTAATCTGATCAGGGATATTTGGCTAGTTTCTTGTTGAAAAACAGTAAATGGCTTCACATGCAACCACTAACCAAGAGTGGAATAAAGGTTTTTGTATCATTCATATTCTATGAAATGTATACGTTTACATGCTCTGACCCACAACCGTATACAGTGTCATTGTTCACTCATCCACAAAAGACCACGATGCCGTCAAATGAAATGCACCCAAATCGCCTCTCTCTGCAGGTGTTGGTCGCTGTGGGTCGAGACGCGTGCACGGACAAGATTGGCCTGGACAAAGCTGGGGTCAAAGTCAACCCCAAGTAAGTGCATCTTTATTGTAGCACGAGATACAAACGGAGATATACTCTCTGCGTTAGTGCAGCTGTCATAGTGACTCTGCATTTTTCTTTTCAATTTGGGGAGCGGTCCAAGTCGGTGAGATAAGCAGGTACTTTTGCTGTGAGCACAAAACTTTAAAATCTTGATTAGGCAAGCTCAATGCAGTTTATAGTTTTGAATAGTCAATTGATAGTTTGTGTTGTGTATGTTTGAGCGATTGTAGTTTAGGTGGGGAGGCCAGAGGGATTAAGATGGCATGAGGCCAGCTTAAAAGCCCTCTGAGTCATATGCTGCAGTCCCATGACCGTAGTAGCGTTGAGTCAAAGTCAGCGATCAATCACAGGGCAATGGAGCGAGTTCAACAGGTTTCAGGGTCGGCGCAGGGTCTTAAATCATTGAACTGTAACAAAAAGCATAACATTTTTATTCTTTAATTTTATTTCATCATTGTTTTATATAATTGAAGAGTTCTGTTGCAAATACTGATACCTGCCATTGAAGAAAAATCTTACGTATGGCTACAAACTTCACTTTTTAATATCTATTTTGGTGCCATTTAAACTATAAAGTCACTCATTCTTAATCAAATAGACACAACTTTAATTTCACAAGTAACAAGTATAGAGTACACTAAGGAAAAATGAATGCGTGAGGAAGATTTCAGCATTGAGACCACTTCACTTTTGCTCATACTGGCTATTCTTTTCACTAACAGGTTATTTTATCTTTATAGACCCTTTCACTGCTTACATCATCAGTGACATCAACTGGAGGCAGAAAGTGAGCAAGAGAAATGAGATTAAATTAAAACTAGCGATTATAAGTATAAAACTACAAGTAAAAAATGTCGTCCTGTTGTGGCTTAATGTGCAAGAACAAGAGGAACGACATTTGAGACGATGAAATAATGTTTTATCTAATGTTTAGAACAACACTTACTATGACAACAGCTACAATGGAAATGGATCTAGCTTTCCGCCTCCAGCTAAGCAAACAATGAAAGGGTCTATTGTCATTATACATGTTATATATATTTTTATCTAAGGTTAATTTACTTGCAGTGTCTGATACCATGACTTTTTCTTAAGACCGCGATGGTGGCACTAAATCCTTCTGTGATGGCATTAAAAATGTCTTAAATTGCACTTGTCCAAACCTGGTGCTCCCCTGGGGTTGCCTCTCCTCCTTTCACTCTCCTTGTTCCATGAAACCCAGACAACACACGAGTTTATGAAGCAATTGTAAAGCAGGTTTCTTTCCCCGTCAGGAATGGAAAAATCCCTGTGAACGACGAGGAGCAGACCAACGTCCCCCACATTCATGCCATTGGAGACATCCTGGAGGGCAAATGGGAGCTGACCCCCGTGGCCATTCAGGCGGGGAAACTCCTGGCTCGCCGCTTGTACAGGGGATCAACAATCAAGGTATTAGTTTGAACATAACCATAACCAAATTTAAATACAGAAGGGCAAGCACCTACCTCTTGGAGCCTGTTACTTGGTACTAGAAGAGAGAGTTGTCAACTATCTTGTATCGTGCATCCAATTTTTATGGACAAATCACTGCTATATCATACATCAGACTTTTATGCTCACTTATTCAATAGTCAAGTTCAAATCAATAATTGGTGAAAAAATTGACAATGTTTCATCACTGAAGATATTTATAATTTTGCTCTTGAGTAGGCTTAGACCAACTGTATTGATCCTCGAGGTAAATTGCATTGTCGCAGTCAGTACATACATACAATATACAAGTAACGAGGATAAAAATGGAACTCTAGAATGATTTATTGAAAATAAGCAGTAAATGTACATTTATTTATTTGGCAGAGATCTAGCCGCATGCTAATTTGCAGCCTCCATCCCTGGTTAGGTGATTCAACGTGTTTATAAAAAGTACAACAAATATATAAAGATAGAAATCGGGTTAGTAAAGAACCTCATACAATGCAACAATAAAACAAAAGAAGAGAAGACGTACAATATCTGGCTATTCCACATCCAAATATCAAATATCCAGTTCAGTGTTCACATTGTTGATTCTTCTTCTGCCAGACCTTTAGCTTTAAAGAGAAAAAACTCAAGTCTGATTGGGATCTGATTTTGGTTTCAAGATAATAGAGTTCCATTGTGTACCTTTCACTGAGAGAGCAGACTGACCCAGGGCAGTTCTGCACCTCTTCATTGGTTCATTGGTATACTTCAGCACTGACTGACATTACAGTACTTAAAAAGTATATTTTTGCAATTTGACCTCTGTAATCAGCTTTTTACAATATTTTTTTCTATTTATTATTCCAACAGAATGGCAGTTTACTCAATGTCTTTGTCTATTTTCATGTATACAGTGTGACTATGTGAACGTCCCCACTACGGTGTTCACTCCACTGGAGTATGGAGCCTGCGGTCTGTCTGAGGAGAGGGCCATTGAACTCTACGGTCAGGAGAATCTGGAGGTAACATGCCACTCACTTTAGTCTTGGAATAAGAACTGTGGGGTAGGTTCAGAAGTGCGGATTGGCTCTTTTTTGCCAAGATTTTCCTTTTGAATGATCAGGTTTTTCCTACAATGTCTTTCCTGGAGTCCTTTTGGTATTTATTATTAAAAATACATTGTGGTCTGTGGTTGTGTAGTTGGACAGATACTTGGTAATAAAATGTAAATGCTGTTTTTGTGTTCGGTGTACAAATTTGATCCCTTGTGTGTGCAGATCTACCACAGTCAGTTCTGGCCTCTGGAGTTCACCGTGCCTGGAAGGGACAACAACAAATCCTATGCCAAAATCATTTGCAATAAACTCGACAATGTGAGGCTCTTTCTTCTTAATTCTCATGTATAACGTTTACCTCTCATGTATAACGTTTGCCAATATTTTTTTGTTCTCATTTGTTCCTCTTTACGCCACAGGAGCGAGTAATCGGCTTTCACTACCTGGGTCCAAATGCGGGAGAGGTGACACAGGGCTTTGGGGCAGCTATAAAGTGCGGAGTCACGAAAGAGCAGCTGGACTTCACCATTGGTATCCACCCGACCTGCGCTGAGGTGATTTTGTTTTCAGTCTTTCCATGATTGTGTTTTTGCACCTATTATGGATTTATTTCCCTGTATCTTTACTTTCACATTTTTGAAATCGCGCAACGAGAGGGAATACTGCATATAGCAAGCAATACATACTACTTCATACAGACCAAGCTCAACAGTCCCGTCCTATTTCGAAACACACTTGAGCAAGAAATAAAGAAAAGATTTTTACTTGCTGAACTCAAGATGTTTATGGTATGGAGCAGTGGTGGAAGAAGTACTCGATATTCTTTCTTGAGTAAAAGTGCAGATACAGGACCAAGGGTTTACTTAAGTAAAAGTATTAGATTAAAATGTATACTCTTAATACTTTAGTACTAAAGTATTAAGAGTTTAATGTGCAGGACCTTTTTTATTCTTTTGAATCAAACCAGGGTCTAAACCAGGGTCTAAACCAGGGTCTAAACCAGGGTCTAAACCAGGGTCTAAACCAGGGTCTAAACCAGGGTCTAAACCAGGGTCTAAACCAGGGTCTACTCTAAACCAGGAGGGTCTAAACCAGTTCATCATAGAGAGGTCACATTGAAAATACTTTTAGCCCAATTTTAAAATGTAGTGAAGTAAAAGTAAAAAGTATTCATCATAAAATGTACTAAAGTAAAAGTACCTATAATTTGTACTTTTTACTTACTTACTTACTTACTTGTTACTTTCCACCACTGGTATGGAGCACAAACAGATTTTACAGAACAAAGCAACACAAATAAAGTGTGTAAAGAGTGCTTTTGCGATCTGTAAATATCTGTTCTATTTAGATACAAACAGTGCATGTATTTGCAGTATACATCTATCGTAGTAAAAAGTAACTTCAGCCACAAAAGTTGAATATGAATTGCACAATAGTCAGGCGTTTTGGGAAAGTAGACTCATAACGGCTCATAATGTGCACCGTTAAACTTAAGGCAATGATGTTCTGTCACCTAAAACGGCATCAGAATATTAATTTGTTAATCCTCTGTGCACGGCATTAATTATTTTATTGAAAGAGCTTCGTGTTCTCTTCATTCATTGGTGATAATTGCTGCACATTAGCCTCCTTGAGTGATGTTTGATGTTACATTACATAAATTTATGGATGAGTGGGGCCACTATCTTTGTTTCACTTGTATCACTTTACAACAGGGGTCTTCAATAGGGCTGGGTACCGTTAAAGGAAAGTATGGTATCAAAAAGTGTTTTTAGACACTAATGGTATAGAAAAAGATACTGAAAACTGTTTTGAGGCCTGGTGGGTCCTGAGACGGCACTAAAGAAAGCTACTTGGTTGTTTCTGCTCAAATAAATAATAACAAAAACTAAAAGAAATGGTCTTTTATGGAATAAATTGCCCTTATTGTTCTGTTTTATGGTTCTACATAGCCAATAATTTAGTATAGATATTGAAAAAAGTATTGTTCAGGTGCTGGTATCGTTAAAAGTACCCAGCCCGTGGCATCGCAATTAATCAGAATCATTGTCAATGAAGGTTTCACAGACGAGGAATTTTCTTTGTGTTCTCGTGCAACATGAAACATAAACTTGTATTAAAGATAAATGATAAAAGGATACAACTATAAGGCATGCATAAAAATAGAATAAGATAAAAAAATCTAATAAAATAGTAATTTAACACATTACGAGACAGCAGCGTAAATGGTGAATTACAGATCAGCAGCAAATGTGAGTGTGGGCATACCACATAGTGCAAATAGAGCAGTGCAAATGGAACAGGTTAATCAGTTTACATTAGTCTGATACAGAGTTAAGTGTTCATGGCTCTGATACAGAGTTCTTGAATGTTATTGAGTGTTCATGGCTCTGATACAGAGTTCTTGAATGTTATTGAGTGTTCATGGCTCTGATACAAAGGTATTGAATGTTATTGAGTGTTCATGAGCCTAATAGCGGAGGGAAAGAAGCTGTTTTTTTGTGACCATAGCCTCCTCCCTGAGGGGAGCGGGTTTAACAGTTTATGACCAGGGTGGGAAGGGTCAGCTGTTGTCCAATCTTGCACAACACTATCACATAGTTTCTTCTGAAGGCGGGGCACGGCAGGTGAAAAATATTGATTTGTGTAACTTATCATCTTAGTTTCAATGTCAAAGTAGAAAAAAAAGACCAAACTCACCCTTTGGTTATTTTCTGACGTTACACAAATGCCGCTCTAGTCTCCGCCGTTCACAATTATTGACATATTTGGCCAGCGGAAAAAAGGAAGATATACACACACATGCGCAGACATTACAACACTTTAAAGCCTTGTTTATCCAAATTACTTTTTAATGTAAATCTAGTCAAGTACAACGACTTTATTGACAGTAACAATTACCATACAAATATAAGGTTAATAAAAGACCACAGCATATGCATGGGAGAGGTAGAAGCCAAGTCGGCTTATAACAACACCACTCAAGAAAAGTCAACAATTAAACAAAAACTCAATGTAAGCAGAGTCAAGTCAGTTATTAATATGAAGAACAAAGATACAACACTCATACAGTCATTTCAGTTCTAATGTACTTTAGTGCAAATACTCAGAAGCCAATAACTTTTATACATGTGTTTTATTGTGGTTGAATCCAGAACAAAGGGATATCTGTTCCATAATTTAGCTCCATGGTATCTAGTAGCCAATTGATCACAGGATGTTCTAGAAAAAGGGAGATGAAGATGCAAAATTACTGAGTCAGTAATATATCAAATTGCTCAATTTGGTTTAATCACCTGCAAATAACAAAACTATCAAATGTAGCAGTGACACGGCTTGATGCTCTGAATAAATTTCTCCAGTTCACTTCACTGTCAGTTTGGGGTCATGGCCTGAACATGTGAATTAAAGCATCAATACAATTTAGACAAAAGCGTAAAACTAAAACTCGGTGCTTGCTTGTCGTTAAATTGCGTGTTAATGATGTGTTCTGATCCTCTCAGATCTTCACCACGATGGAAGTGACCAAGAGCTCCGGTGGAGACATCGCTGCGGCCGGCTGCTGAGGTTAAACCCTGCTCGTTTAGCTCGCTGCCTTTATGTTTGACCATTTTGCTACCTCATCCAAATCACCACGAGAGCTCAGTGACGCGCCTCAGGTTGCTCAGTTTACATTGCAGCTTTTCTCAGGACAAACAGAGCATCACGGCGGGCCAGTTTTCGACACATCGTCGCGTGTTGGCTCAGAGCTCAGAGGTAGGCGTAAAGGCAGCAGCTGAACAGCGGGGTTACTTCGCTCAGATCTTCAGGCTTCACTAGATTGTTCTTCTTCAGAGGAGCTCCACCACATGCTCCTGAAGGTGTGTGTGTGTGAGCTGTTTGACGTTCTAGCTCGTAACCGTAATCACTGCGGTGAGCTAGGACTGATGTACCAATGGAGGAGCACAACTGTGGCCTAAACCCTTCGTCCAATCCCCAAACTAAAACACTTTCTGCCCCTTTTAGACATGTCGGTAGTAGGGATGCACCGGTCCGATGCAGGTATCGGATATCAGAGCCGATACTGAAAAAAATATATATTCTGTTTCTGTACCGATACTTTCACCAATGCACATGCAGTTTGTCATTTGAAAGATGTTAACTTGTAGAATCCAGTCACTGAATTAGGTTTACTCACAAAATGCTACAGTTAACAGCAGTGTGCTAATGTCAGCTTCAGCCAGAGTTGGAAGTCGTCTAATATTAATGCAACAAAGACCACTCACTTTTCCACTCTGCAAACCAGTTTATTCATAGAAACAACAAATATGTAATCTACAAATCTACTTTTCTGTAAATCTCACGGTATCGGATATATAGGTAGAGATACTCAAACCCCAAGTATCGGTATCGGAGGCAAAAAAAGCTGGATCAGTGCGTCTCTAGTCATTAGATAGAAACCGCCTTAAGCCTTATAGCCATGTGTACACAAGTCTGGAGTAAGAATGAGAGATGGGTTAAATCAGCTATGTACAGAAATGTCTGCTGTGTAGAAAGCTAATTATTCTTCATACCGAGTTGTCTGTAGTAAATATTTATCTGTGGAGGTTCGCTGCCTTAAGGACTTTCAGATTTGACCAAAGTCTTTAGTCAAACAAGTTCAAGCTGCATATTTCAGACCTTCAGCTCTCATTCACTTGGTGTTAAGAATCTGTACTGAATGTTGTTAAAAGATACTATTTTGAAGTTTTTACTCAAGTAATTTAATGCTTCTTTGTGTCCTATGCCTCAGCAATATTTATGCTTGTAGAGAACGGTAGTGCTCACTGCTGTCAGACTAGGCCGCTCGTTCATGTCAAACCACTGTAGATTTGATTCTTCCTTATGAGGTAATAAAAGTTTGCAATTACCCATTAAGTTTGTCTTCGTATTTTGCACGGGAGCTAGTGGTCATTTCATTTCTTTATACATTTGAGTAATTTGTGTAAAAATTATAAGGAAAATGCAGGCTTCATTTCCACATCATTAGACTTTACACAGAAACGATCAAAAGGACAAAGCTGAAGTATAAAACTTGTGAACATTTGCATCTTTCATTTACATGAGTCTTTCTTGACGACCATTATTTCTTTTACGAAAAGGAAAACAGACTACATTAAACAAAAGAACATGGCACGTACCTTCCTCTTCATAAGCTTAGTTTCTAAATACTTTATACTTAGTTTATGTAGCTTCATGTTTAAACTTCCAGGTCAAAATACAAATGTTAAGATACAATCTTTGTCGACTGGACAGGTTTTAGACTTGATGTAATTCTAGAACGTTTCAATAGTCATCCAACTATCATCAGCATCTAGCAGTGGAGACTGGAATGGACTGGACTTATATACACAGCTGCTGGTGATGACCCATTAGGCCACACCGGTGTCAGTCTGTGTTGCTCCCAGGAAGACCCTCCTCCCTTTGCTCTAAAGCAAAGCAGAAACTAGTTGTTTATCCCCAAACTTCTGAGGTATTGTCATTAGCACAGCACTATAAGACAAGTGATGTCTCAATCCACCCCCTGTTTAGGGAGAGCTTCTCCACTCTAACTTAGACCACCTCCTTTGTATATTGTACTATATATTGGTGAGACCAAGCAGCCTCTTGACCAGCGCATAAGGCGGCAGAGTGGATAGCGCTCTTCCCTCACAGCAAGAAGGTCTGGGTTCGATTCCCGGCCCGTGCGGCCTTTCTGTGTGGAGTTTGCATGTTTCTCCCTGTGTCTGGTGCTCCGGTTTCCCCCATCAACCCAAAAATATGGACATTAGGTTAAATCCTCCAGCCAGGTGATTCTGACCATGAGCCTGACTCCACATCTGGAGATGGGTCCCTGGGCGCTGCACTGCGGTCGCCCACTGCTCCTGACGGATTGCCACAGCAGCATCGAAGGATGCGTCAAATGCAGAGGACAAATTTCCCTACGGGGACAATAAAGTTCACCTTGACCTAACCTACAAAAAGCTTTTCCATATACTGGACAGAGGAATGGTAGTTTGTGAGGGCCGTGATGGAAGGGGTTTATGTTAAAGTGGAGAAGCCCAGTGTACTCCACTGACTGGTAGATTTTAATTTTTTTTACTTGGCAACACAAAATTGCTTGAATTTGGGTCAAATACACTTCATTTCAGTAATGTCAGTTTAACAAGACATGATTTGTGATTAAATTTGTGCAGTGTAGCCTTGAATTTTTTATTCCTCTTTGGTAAAAAAAAAATAATGAAGAAAAGAAAAGCTCCCTGGTAAAGACTCGAGACCCACTGAAAATCGTTCCGCCACCCACCTTTTGGTCCCGACCCATGAGTTGAGAACCACTGCTCTGTTCAAAAGCACTGATTATTCCTAGCATTAGAGAGCTGCCTCAGTGGATATTCAGGTGCTGTGATCAATGGAGTCCGAGCTGGTGTGAAGTCTTTGTGGCATCGTCCATCTGCATGTTAAAGACTGGCACCTGCACCGGCTGCTGTAAGACAAAGCCTTTCAGTTTCATTTAGCGCCTCTGAAAGGGAGGATAACAGCTGTTTAGTTATTTTTTATATCTCTCTGACACCCATTAAAATCAAAGGAATGTACAGTTGGCGTTTCGAAGGATGAAAAGTTTCATGATTTGTCCTCTATAAACACAACAAGCAAGTTAACTAGGGCTGCGCAATATATATACCCCAGGCTTTGAACTAGTCTCAATGGGAGGTGAGATGGGCCCTTTTATAATCCAAAAAATACGTTTCAAATTGATAAATATGAAAAATAAAATTTTCATCTAAATGATGGATAAAGCTAGATTAACTGTGTGGTTTTATTTTGCTGATATATAGGTTACAAAGATTTGTTCAGAGAGGATTTTGGACAGCTTGGTTAGTTTTTGAATAAACTAGTTATTTGTGAATAAATCTGTAAAATGTAAAAATTCGCCTTGTTTTTTGTGGTTCACAACTCAACAAATCAGGCCAGGAATTATACATTGAAAAATCCCCCTGAACAAACATTCAAAATATTAAGTCCAAGACTGGAAAGTTTGATGTGTGTGTAGCAGCTACTAAAGTGGAGATTCATTGAAGTTAGAATTTCCCATATAATTCCATGGAGAAACATTGAATAAATGATAACACTCCTTATTGTGAAGATTGGGTCATTTAGTTGTTCAAAGGTGAAAATATATATGTAAAGAACGCAAACTGGCCCAAAACCTGAACAAATATCAGTTTTTCCTGCAGTGTCTCCTCATCTTAAATGAACAATATTCACAAAACTACTCCAGAGGCAGCGTACAAGCAGCTGTCAACGTCTTGCAACAACAAACCTCGTGCAAAGCTACACACGGTTTGTTCCAACACAATAAAAACTATTGTGAAGATCTCTTTGAAGGTGCTTGATTACATTTTCACGGTGCGTCAAGAGGGAAGTCACAAGCCCTCCCCGTCTCACAATGACTTGCTAGTTTGTGTCTATCTCCCCTCGGTTCAACAGGCCCAGGGCGAATCCATTCTTATGCAACCACCGAGTATTACGACCGTTGCTTAGTAATAATGACCTGGAAATCTGTTGCCTTGTGTGCTCCGCAAATTATTAACTCTTCCAGGCAAAATATGTCCAGTCGTATGAGACAATATGATGTGGTAGTTACTGATTGATTGTGTCTTTTCTTGGAACGGATGCTCATTTCAAAAGGCTATTTACATAAAGTATATGGCCTTATTCCATATTGGAAACTGATGAGGCACATTTTAAACCTTTGTTGTACATTTGTTTCTGTTGATTTGTGATAGTTCTTTATTTAATTTTGTTATAAAGTATTATAAAAGATAAAGGTAGGTTACGTAAGGTTATTTTGTGTGTAAATATTTAATTTACAATCAGGTATGAAGTAATCATGGCCAAATCAATCATTGAATTTTACTGATAACAATTGGAGAGTTCATTTGCAAAAACGGATAAGTGCCATTTACAAAAATGAACATATGCTTGTATTTTTCTCTTTGTAGCTGTGTTTTTACTGACCACATCTACTGTATTTTAGTGCATAAGAAATATCTACTTTAGAAAATAGCATCGAGTAGCTAGGCACTCTGAATTTGCAAATAGTATTTATTGACGACGCGTTTCGACTCCAAAAGTCTTCATCAATTGATTCAACTTTACTTTTATTGGAGTCACCTGAGGGTATAGTGGCCTAATAAAAATGTAAAACATGTTTGCAAAAAATTTTAAATGAGAAAATAAATCTGCTTTTGCAAATCCAATCCAATCCAACTTTATTTGTATAGCACATTTAAACAACTAAAACAGTTTCCAAAGTGCTGCACAGGCAAAGGATAAAAAGCAAAAGATTAAAAGCATTACCATAAAGTAACAAGAATAATCAATAAAATAACAATAATAAATAAGTAAAACTCAATAAGATAAAAATAATAAAAACAGTTTAAAAAGCAGAGTGAAACAATACAAAATAAATAAAAACAAAAAAACACAGAGGACCACACAACTCAAGCCGTGTTAAAAGCCAGAGAATAAAAGTGGGTCTTAAGACGAGACTTAAAACACTCCACAGTGGGAGCTGTTCAGACGTGGAGGGGCAGAGCGTTCCAGAGTCTGGGGCCGACCACAGAGAAGGCTCTCTGTTTTTAGTCTCACCTTAGGCACCACCAGCCGGAGCTGGCCCTCAGGCCTCAGAGCGCGCGCAGGAGTGTAAAGCTGAACACACACTAGAGGATTTTTAGCCAGATTTTTAGTCTTAGGAGACGTGGCTCAACAAAAACTTACTCTCATGGCATGATCTGTGGTGGGACTCCTCGTGTGTGTATGTGTGTCCTCATGTCTGTCCTTAAGTGTGTGTTGTCTTTGCACAGATCTTTAGTCTCAAAAGATTAAAAATCCTCTAGTGTGTGGTCACCTTGGATCTGGATGAGGTCCGTGATGTACTGTGGGGCCAGTCCATTCAAAGCTTTAAAAACAAACATTAAAATCTTAAAATCAATTCTAAAACAAACTGGGAGCGAGTGCAACGACGCAAGAATACGAGTGATGGAAAACAACTCTTCAAAAATATAATGTTGATATATTCCCTATGACAAAAGCACTTTTCATGATGGCAGAAGTTCACATTTTTAGTTTTGGTTAACAAGACATTTAATCAGAAAGTAGAATAAGCCCCAGACTAAGAGTTGCCAAATCCTATTTCTAAAATGACAGAGGCTTCGCCAACTTTCACAACCCCAGCTCAGTGGCTAAATCTGGGAGGTTCTCTTTAAAAGCATATTGTAAACACAGACATTTGTAGAAATAATACTGTGCATCTAAATATAAGAATTTTTCTCAGTTTTGAGTTTGCAGGCTACTTTTCTTGCATTTCTGACTCTATAAAGTGAACCCAGCAAGTTGTGAAATTTACTCATAAACTCGTCTTTATGAAGAAATGGGATTTAAATTTAATTTTAAAAGTAATTTTGAAAATCAGGTATAGTGCCTTTAAGAAATCCCGTACACTGACTTGCAAAGTATACTTATTTATTGATGTCCTAGAGTCTGCAATCTTTTCTTGACCCAAGCAAGTTGTGAAATGTAGCCTACTCACAGACTCCTCTCTATGAAGAAATGTGGTAGGAAAGTTAGGAATGTGTTTGGACCACAACTAACAATTGCATTCCCTCTCTCATTTTTTGTGATAAAAAAAGCAAGAATAGTGCCTTTAAATGGTTTGATCAAAACCTAAAGAAGCTGTTCTCTGCTGCCCTCTGGTGGTGTCCATCTGTTTTATGGCTATCATGTTTTCTTTATGACCCATTTCATCGCAAGAGTGGACTGATGTAGGGAGGGACATAGCCCTTTACAGACTGTTTCACTTAATTTACAAAAAGATAATAATAGAAGTGACTAAACTTTTGTAAATAAAACTATATGGGACATAGTGTTTGAGCAGTGTGAACTATTCCCAGTGGATTGGTAGTGCTGTCAGCCTTGAAGATGTGAAGTAGCCTGTTTATGGAGCACTAATGTGAAAATGATGAAATATGAATAAACAAAGTACATAAAAAAACAAAAGCATAATAGACTTGTGTAGCAGTGTTGACATCTAGTGGCCTTAAGAGGGCAGCCTCATCCAAGTACTTGTACTACTTGTACTAATTGAATGATCCTGCTCCTTTGAGAGAAACTGCTTCCAATTAAGTTAACAAAAGTTGAAATATCATTTTCAAATGCCTTGCAAAAAGTAGCCTTTAGTACTTTGACATTATTATCTGGTATATCTCAGCTCCCCTGATCAACAGTATGAGGTACTTATCTCAGTCTCAAGCTTCTGCTCCTTATCTGTTTGAGATGTTTGAAATGTCTCTAGTAAAGGTGCTATTGCTGTTACTTTATGGACCATACTACTGGATTTCCTATAAGTCTTTAAGACATGTATAATAATAATAATCAATATCTAAACCTACATACAACATTTAGGCAAGACAAGTTCATTTGTAGACCACAATTTGTACACAAGGCTATTGAAAGTGCTTCACAGTCACTGAAGTCAATAGAACACCAAATAAATATAATCAATTCATTTAAAAGCAAAGAGTGATTTGAACATTGTCAGAGTGCAGGCCTGTCTCACATTTGCAGGCAGACTGTTCCAGATTTTAGCTGTATTAAACAGAAACACATTTACCCACAGCAGTGATTGAAAACCTCTTCCATCCAAAAAGAGAAGTACACTGCCAGTCCTTTGTTTCAGCTGACGTCTTACTTTCAAAAACATTTCAGAGATTGATTGCTACAGTGAATCTGCGTACAAATAAGTATATCATCTATATTTTAGTGAGAGTTCAGTAAAATGATATACAGCTAAGAGTCAAGTGTTAAGTAGAATTATAAATAAACGAGCGGTAAAGTCTTCAAAGCCTTATCAAACAGAACTCAAATATTACATCACAAAAGCAATCTCTAAAAGAAGATGAGAATGTGTCATGTTATGCCTTTACCCTGAGCACTTTTGGCTTGTTCTGTTTGCAGCACACAGTGATCTTTGTCCAGGTATGGGCCGCTCTGATTGGCTGACCACTGTGGGAATGTGCACTGACCTCTAGACTGCCCTGACAGTTGACAGTTACCCATCATGCCTCTGTCAGACGGTAAACAGTGACAGGCTTCACACCGTGTTGTCATGAGACGTGGAGTTTGATCAGCCTCGTGCCGCCTAACCCGCCCTGACTTCTCCAAGTCTCTCATCCACACAGGAATGTGGGCAGGCCAAAGGTCAAAAGCATCTCTGTAGGAAATCCTCCTTATTGCTCTAATTAGCTGACCCTGGATGTGAGCGCCAAAGTGGAAGCTCCACAGGCCCCTGACTGTGGACCCCCTCTGGTTCTGACAGTTCAGGTTGGAGCAGGCATTTCACATGTCAGCTTAGAGGCAGTCATGTGCTGCTCCTGCGGCCTCATTGGCATGCTGTAACGGGACACTTTGGCCCAAACTAAAGCCACTGCTGAGAGGAAGAGAGTCTCAGGTGAAAAGTTCCTTTCCTTTGTTCCTCTCTGCAGCAGCGTACAGAGGAACGTCACCAGATTATCAGAAATGTGGAAATGTTGCATAAAAGTAACAAGCATCATTATTTTCATGAAAGAGGCACTTCACTACTACTTAGTTACTTAAAAAACTGACGGTGACTCATGGTTCAGAATCAGAGGAGCTCCTTATTTTGCACTCTTCAATAATACTTCACATGTTATTTGTAAATAAATATTTGGCATAACAGCTTCTATTATTATTGAAATTCCCATTACTGTTGTCTAGGGCTGGGTACCTTTCAATTTTTTCCATACCAGTACTTTAACACGATACCAGTACGTGAACGATACCTTATCAATACCTATACTAAATTATTGGTCATCTAGAACTTCCTCTTGAAACATTAAAAATATATGTATTATTGCATTTTTAGTTGGTTTATATGTTATTTGGCCCCAATTCACAAATATATGTTGTCCTAAACTAAACATAACATTAACA
>OMNZ01070900.1:9323-19830 GCA_900303255.1 Lesueurigobius sanzi | reverse complement strand
TGCATTTTTATGAAGCTCTTTGTCTCCTGTTCCATATCCAACTTTTTTCCCAGCTCCCAAAATATAAAATGTTCACTCAGCTATATCAAGCACCATCTATCTTATTCTCTATGCGCGCCTCTCAGCAAATACCATGGCTAACTGAGTCCTCCCGAAGCGCTCTGAATACCAAACGGATCCATCCTGCCCAATCCTCAACCGAATATATTATTTTTCACGTTTTTGAATTGACGCGTGACATTTCGGGACAAAAAGCGAGTTGTGGGCGCACACAAAGGGGACGCACTGTCTTATTGAAACGCCGAAATGTGAAGAAGTCAAGAGTCCCGCGTCAAGTATGCTGGGAAAAAGTCCTTGATCACTTCCGAAAGCACGGACAATCCGCTCTTTGATGATGATGAGGGGGTTGTGGGTTGGGTTGGGTTGAGGGGGTCTGGTGCTGGCTGTCCCGGGCCAGTGGACAGAGGTATGGCCTTGGTATGCGCTTGTGGACACGTGCCCTCCTGATTGATGGCAGGCTGCTTGCGATTCCTCAGAGCAGGTTTGATTACAGAAGAGAAGAGGGCGCTGCATTCACAACTAGCCCCCCCACCCCCCTCAGACCCGGGAGAGAGCTCCGTTTCATTCATAATAATGGAGAGGCAGGCCTTGTGTGGCGCTTAAAGGAACAGCGAGTGGTTTTGATTAACAAGGGCGGCCGGTGTGTGAGGTTTGGGTTATAGGCGTGTGGTCTTTTCACAGCCGTTTGCACTGTTGAGCACGTCAATAATGGCTGAGCTTAGGCTTTATGTGTTTGTGCTGCCGGCCCCATAATAAAATACATGCCATTAAAGTAGGAGTGATGATTATGAAACAGTTGGGGTAGAATGCGTGTGAGAGCTGTCTGTGTGTTAACCCGGTGAAAACATGGTTTATGGTCTCAGCAATTAGAGCGTGATCTGTGTTAAGGCAGAATTAAGCAAAATGTTTTAAGTTTGAAGATAAGATGAGATTTATCTATATATATATTTATATATATAATCCCATCTTTGGTCTTTGTGCGTGACTGAGGGCACGCACAAAGACCAGACAGGTACGCATCAACTCGTCTAAGCTCAGGTAAGAACATACTGTATCTCAGTATGGAGAATAGTGGTCTGTTCCTTTTAAAGGTACAGTACAAGCTTCACAATATGTGAACATGGCATTCCAGATTTGAAAGCTAAGAACCTCTAGAAATCTATCTGTGATTGTGAAAGTTCTTTTTTCCAAACTGGTTTTGCCGTATGATCTGACAGCCCTCAGAGTGGGGCTCTTTCTGTTCTAATTAGAGAACGGACTGGAGATTGATTTCTTATTTAGGGACAAATAAGTGAAACATTTACAAAAATATTATCTTTCCTATACACCTCTTGAGACAAAATACAACATTTTGATGTTATTGTTGTTCTGTTTGAGTCTATGCCCCAGAAATGATTAATAAATTACCTACATATTTGACTCTTTCAATTTGTCACATAGTACAGTGAAAGATTTTTATACCTGTCTCCAATAGTAACAAGAATGTTCAAGTTTAGTAGATCACACAGCGCATAGTATATTCAAATTGTTTGTTTATTTATTTATCAGGACATTGTACAATGACATTATGCTCAAGAGCAAAGGTGACTGTACCAGACTGTAGCTTTTTTAAGCTAACTTCCATCTGTAAAATATGATTGATATGATTAACATTAGCAAAAGAATACAAAATATACAGTACTGTGTGAAAGTTATAGGCAAGTTTAACAAAAAAAATGCTGTCAACTAAGAATGCTTTCAAAAATGGAAGTGTTATCATTTATTTTCAACTAAATGCAGTGAATGAACAAAAGAGAAATCTAAATCAAATCCACACTTGGTGTGACCACACTTTGCCTTCAAACCAGCATCAGTTCTTCTGGGTTCACTTGCACACAGATTTTGAAGGAACTCGGCTGCTAGGTTGTTCCAAACATCTTGGAGAACTAACCACAGATCTCCTGTGGATGTCGGCTTCATCACATCCTTCAGTCTCTTCATATAATCCCAGACTCACTCCACAAACAATATCCCTGACTTTGTGCAAGTGTACCTAGAAGAATTGATGCTGGCTTGAAGACAAAAGATAGTAACACCAAATATTGATTTGATTTAGATTTTTCTTTTCTTCACTCACTTTGCAGTTTTTAAATTGATTTAAAAATATATTTATTATGGCATTTTTTCACACCTGCCTTTGCACAGTAATGTATAAAATAAAGAATTTAGAATGACTGGATGGTATACAGGGAAATATTATGTGTCGTAGCTGCAGAAGTAAGGTGCAAATCAAGACAGGGCAGTAACACATTATAGTTTTATTCAGTTAGTCCAGGTTTCTCTTCCTTACAAGTGCACTTTAATTGCACTTATCTAATATCCAATTGCATTTATTTTCTGCTAACTTCCGCAATTACCATTTAATTTGCAATTTGTGTTTAAAAACTTCGATAACATGCTCAGGTGCTGCAGCATTTGGCGCTTTTTCCAGACAGAAAGTTATGCAGGTTTCTTCTGGGTGCTCCAGTTATCTAGTTGTATATTTTATCAGTCACCTCAAATAGTTATTATGACTGTAAACAAAGACAAGAACTTGAACAAGAATTCTTATGAGGCAGCAATAGACAGTAGTGGTTTTACCTTTCAGAGCGGCCTAATATCAGCTTCCACACTCATAATGTATGGTTTGAACCTCTATTTACATCTGCTGGTCTGTTTTTGTCTTTCTTATTGTCCTTCGCGTCCCCCCTGCTCATGTTTCCATTATACTCCGGGCCCTTTCATGCGCATTACTGGCCACGATTGCATATTCTTCTTTCCCTGCGTCCAGAAAAGCCGGCGCGATAACGTCCGGGCTGTCGAGATGAGATTTCAAAACGTAGAAAATAGTTCCCATGCCCAGCCAGAAAGAGCACCGCGCTAAAGGAGCGACTCATTATATAGCCCTATTCTGTGGCACAAAATTACCCCTGATAGCTCCACCACATGTTACGCTGAGCACTGTATCTTTGTTCTCCCTTTGGTGCTTTGCGGATCATCATTTCACGACATATGGCGGACATCGGGCTAACAAAGCCCGGCCTGTAGTTTTTAGAGAAAATGCACCCATCTAAAATGCAAGACGCTGCAGGTGAATAGGCAAATAAATAATAGTGATATTGATCTAAAACTCTTGCTGTGTATTAATGACATACATATGAGGAAAAATGTATTGCACCTTTTCTGTCATTTTATGTTTTCATTTAAAAATATGGAAAATAATGGAGCCAGGTGTAAATTTGTGGTTTAATTTTGTTGATATATTAGTTCCAAAGATTTGCTCAGAGGAGATTTTAGATATCTTGTTCTTGAATAAAATAGTTCTTAGTAGAAGAAGAAAGTTGTGTGACTCAGTTACAACAGGAACATGTAATACAAACGTAGTAAAACTAATGAGTAATATCAAATATATTACTGTTTTTAAACTTGCCCAACACTGATGGACAAACATTGAATCTGTGCAGTAATTGTAGCAAGTCAATTTCCCCATTGTGAGATCAATAAAGTATTATCTTATCTTAGTTACACTCCTTATTATAAAGATTAAGTCATTTATTTGTTTATATGTGAAGAGAGCAAACTGTCCCATAACCTTCAAACAGAACAAAGAAAGCTTAGCCTGCAGGGTCTCGCCTTGAGGTTTTTGATCTGGTCCGTTCACCTGAGCTACTGCTCTGACACAGACACAGACTTCTCTGTGACCAGGCCCCTGTTAATTGGAGCAGTGTGACTAGTGGCTAATGGCTTAGGCCTGACTGTCCTCGCTTTATGAATGGAGTTTTTCAGTTCTTTTAGCTTAGTCTGCTAAAGAAGCCGGGGGCGAGAAGAGCCAAGAGGGAAAAGAGTCACTGTGGTAATGGCTAAAACGGACCTCAGACTAAATTAATTCAAATCTATTCAGTGAGGTGAGGTTTTTTTGAAGTATCTCTGTATGGGGTACTTAGCTGGTGCAGAAGGATGACTTATTATCAGCTCCCTGTCTTATGAAATGTTTCTTTTTTTATACAGACTTTGCAGTAACCCATAAAAGTAGGTACATGTCATAGTAGTAGTAGTTTATTCGGTCAAACAGATTTAAGACAATAAGAAAAAGAGGATACTGTTCACTTGTTCTGCACATAAGCCAACACATAATCTGTGACTGAAGGGTCTAGGCTGAAGTTAAACTTATTTTGCCTAACCCTGGACATAATTCAAGTAAAGCTTCCACAGTCAGTAACAAAACCCCTCAATTATATGAAAAACTGAAAACAGTATCAGTGATAGCATTTATCAATTACAGAGGGGACATACATTTCCTCCCCCATTTCTGGTAAACCAAACTTAAACTGTCCTTATGTCATGAATATTATGCTGGTTTTGACTGATATCAGAGAAAATTCTTTCAAAACCTGTTATAAAAGGTCATAAATTGCTGCCTATTTATCTTGCTCCATGCACAATACCCTGACGCCGTATTTGAGGTTAGCTTTCCTTCACTTTCATTCAACCCCGTGTATTCATACATCATTTTAAAACCATCTCCCAGCAGCAGCACCAGAGCCTCTCCTCCGTGTCCTCTGTGCATTTCATGTGCCATAACTATAGATGGCACTGTGCATCAATCTGAATCCCGCGCTCGGCCGGCCGCGGTGACACTTCCAGATCATTTCCTCGGACATGCCCCAACAACATTAACAAGGCACCCCTTTCCTTTTCAACCCCCCGCGTCCCTCCCGCTTCCCCCGCCGCCCCACATAAACAAACTTACACCTCCCTGATCGCTATCTACTGGATAAATAACCAGAGTTTGAAGAAATACATTCATTTGATTGTGGGGGGTTTTGTACAAGGCAGTAAAAGGAAACCAAGTCTGTCTGTTGTGCTTTCTTTTTTTTCTTCATGTCAGGGCTGCGATGTTAATAGCAATGGGCTTGTAATCGCATATATGACGCATAAGAATCAGTTAAGCCTGTAGTTTAGACCAGTGGTTCTCAACTGGTGTGGTGTCGGGTCCCACCATCACCCGGGTATGACAACAGTGACCCAAATAAAAAAAGTAATGATGCAAAATAAGCCATTTTCTCACAGAAACTACTGTTGAATAAGCATAAGGCTGAAATCATGACCATTTAAACAGACTACACTGCAAAAAGTCATCTACAACAGTGGTTCTCAACTGGTGAAGCTTCAGGACCCACCTTCAAAATATCACGAGTCAAGTCATGAACCAAAAAGATATGACTTAAACTTGTACATTGCCATTTTTATACATTTTAACATCAACATTGAGTATTTCCTTGCAGAATTTAGTTGATTTAACACTGATTATGTGAAAATGATTGAAGCTGAAACAATGAATCGATCAATAAGTGCCTGGAGTCTGGAACCTGCTGCCAGACGAACTTAAACTTGCACCAACTATTCCAACTTTTAAAGTCAGACTGAAAACTTTTATTTAACTATGCTGTTAATTCTTAAAGATGAATATTTTAAATGTTTTATGGTTGTTTTATTACATAATTGTCTTTTAAATTGTGTATCTATATCTGTCTGTCTGTTTAAATGTTGCTTCTTTCGGGACAAACGAATGAGAAATTAAGAATAAATGGTGTTACTTCTATCAGAAATGTGGTTCTCCTTTTAAATTCTGCTCTAAAGACATGAAATTTAGTTTTTTAGTAAAATACTTATCCGTAATCAATGTAAATAATATATAGATTAATCGGTTACTAAAATAATCTATAGTTGCAGCTCTAAAAATGATTAAAAGAATGGTCAGTAATTGGGTTTGGCGTAAGTTCGCGACCCACTGAAAATGGTCCCGCAACCCACATTTGGGTCCCGACCCTCCAGTTCAGACCCACTGATGTAGAACCAAGTATAAATTTCATAAAATAAGTATATTTATTTTATTTGAGTAAGTCAGTTAATAAGAACATCTTTTTTTCCACTTATATTAAGAAAAAATAAATCTCATCACACTTAAACTTTGATAATTCAATTTACTTGAAATTACATGTTTTTTCTCAATTTCAGTGCAAAGAACTTACAAGTTCAAGTAATACAAGTTTTAAGGATTTATTTACTTTTTGCACATAAAAAAAGTTGGTTTCAAGTAATCAAATAAATAATTTTTTATCTTATTTGTTCACATTAAACAACATTTTCAGTTATTAATACATGTCATACAGTATATAGTTAATTTGAGTCATTTTAACTATCAGTGCATATATTTTTTGCAGTGTAAAGTAGGGTTTTTATACTTCTTTAGTCAATAATCTCATTGGCCGGCCCACCCAGGACCACTGGTTAGACCTCTACACACACCTTCTGAAATGCATTTGATTCTAGACCACATCTAATTGCAATCCGAATACCCAAAAGTAGAATGAATCGCTCAGACATTTTGCCGAAGTCTTGCTCTTTTACAGAAAAGCGTCATCTGAAACCGAGACTGTCTCTCCAGTTTGATCTTTTTCATGTTACGTCTGGGGTTACATATAGAGTCATCTGATAACTGCAGTGTGGAGGAGGGAAAGGGAGGCTTGGGTTACACTCGGTCAAGGCTGCAGTCTGTGCAATAGAGGAGACGGATTTGCCAAACAAGACGTTGTCGCTCCTTTTGTTCGTAATTTTCACTTCACAGTTCTTGCCTCTGTATATCCACAATTTGGCGGCGTGTGTTTTTGATACAGCGCCGAAAGTTTTGGCTAGAAGCGTCGGATTAAAGTCTGCGCCGCAAAGTTGCTTGGAAGATAGTTTGGTTTCAGGGCTTGCTATTTAGTCTGGTGTCTTAGCCGAATCCTCTTGCAAGTGTAAGCAGTTCTGATGCTAGTGCTCAGAGAGATTTGCAGGCACAATGTCTTGTCTGCAAAAAGCAAGGCACTGTTCCAATTTTTCTTTCATTTACTTGTACAAATGACTTGTACAGTATTACTCTGCTAAAGGTACACCGCGTAACATTTCACCCAATAAATAGAATAATATACAAGCATTTATTTAATTACAGATCTTTCTTATAATTGAAAAATACCCAAAACAAACATGTGGCTCCCCTCTCCTAAGATCTGACTTGTAACTTTCCTGGGAGCGGGGACGTCTCCAGCTCGTCCCCATGGAGATGTTGACTACAACCAGCTAAATATGAGATTTAAAAAGGTTAGGTCCTCATCCAAATCCATTCTTTGATTATTCACTGCAAAAAATAGCATTTTCTGTGTCTAGCTGGTCATTAGAAGCATGTTTTGTATAATCTGAAATGCTAGGCAGTGTACCTTTAAGGAATCAACCATTCCCAAACTTAAAGAGTGTCACGGCCCCCCTTATACATACACAGATCTCTTGGGGCCCCCCGATGATCTGAATTCTCGCTATTTAAAAGAAAATGTCATGGTTTTCAAATGAATTTAGCTTAATTTTACATATAAGATACAAGAAAACAGTGGCCATACAGTAAATTATATATGTATATTCCAGAGCACCTATATCCGGATTTCTTTCTTTATTCTATTCTCACATTTATTATTTATTATTGTTATTTTAAGATTGTTATTTTTATTGTAAGATACTACTTGAGCTACTGTGACAACACAATTTCCCTTGTGCATCAATAAAGTCTGTCTAAGCTTAAGTCTAATTAGATTATATTTAAACAAATTCATATAAAGTTAATTTATAGACTGAATTTATTTTGATGTGATTGACTTGTGGCTAACCTCTGGAGGCCCCCCTGCAGTGCTTCTGAGCACCCCCAGGGGGCCCCGGACCCCACTTTTGCAACCAGTGGAATAAAGCATCAGATTTAGCTTGTATCCTAACTTTGGCCCAGTCACACTCAGTCGTGGTTCAGGCCTGCTTTCACATTAGCATAAGGCAATTTACTGCTATACGCTCCGCTTGAATTACGGTGGTCAAATAACTCTTCTATCAGCAGGTGGCTTTTTAGTATAGCTCCGACTACATTTGCATGAAGAACGAGGACAGAAATGCAGAAAAAGGAAAGCATTCATTTATCCACGAAGAGATGGGGGGTATTGTTTTATTGCAAGCTGTTCATTTTACATTATGTACAGTATATAACATTAAATTCTAATTTAGGTCACGGTTTGTCACCTTAAGACAGTGTTTCTCAAACTTTTTCTGACCAAGGACCACTTTCTGCTCCTAAAATGTTTTGAGGACCACCTAACACAGGCCAAGCCAAAATACTTCAATATTGAGATAGAAATTAAATGATATTATGATCATTATTATGATCATTATTATGATTATGCTTTGGATTTAGGCCTACATAAAATGAACCTGATTCCAAATGCAGAACCTGACAATGTCAATAAAAATGCATTGATTAATAACTAATAATAATAAAGATATTAACAAACATTATGCTGCTTCTTTTAGGCTGTTTCTGTTGCGCTTTATTTTAATAAAGCCGTCTGTTCAATCAAAGACCAAATAAGCTGTGTCTGTGACTGACAGCGCCCCACGATGGAGCTGCCTTTCAGGACAAAGTGCTGAACCTACAAAACATATTTCTATATTTTTGTAGGGCAAAAATGGCTATATTTTATTGAAATAAAGTGTGACAATGTATGAATTGCATCAACTGAAAATGTGAGGAGCATAGGCACTAAATGCAATTTTATTTGGAAGTTTTCTTGCGGACCACCAGGTGGCGCTGGCGGACCACCAGGTGGCGCTGGCGGACCACCAGGTGGCGCTGGCGGACCACCAGGTGGCGCTGGCGGACCACCAGGTGCGCGCACCACAGTTTGAGAAGCACTGCCTTAGGGTCATGTAGAAGGTGACAACATGTGAGTTACATTGGCTTGAATTGAAGGCATTTTAGCAACACATCGCAAACGTTTTGGGACGGGGACAGCACACGTCTTTGTTCAACTATTTCGATTTGGGATGCAGTTGAATCGCACCCACAATTTGACTGGTTGCAGGCGACAAATTGCAGTTATCATGCTTTAAACCGACTAACCCTGTAGTTTAGACCCTGCAAATGTCTGGGGTTAGTTCAGCAGTTCTCTCAAAATGTTAATGTTTCCTGACACCTACTGTGAGTCTCGATTTCAAAGTAGAAAATACATCTAATCACAAAAGATTAGAAAAATTGCAATTGGATATTTTCCTCAATGGAGCTGCCAAATTTAGTAGTTCATTCTGAAGTCTAGAAGAAGTGAATCTAGTTAGGCATAATAAAGTGTCTTGAAACTGTGTCATGTTGCTTCCAGGGGTTTTGGGCTAATGGCGCTTTAAACGCTTGCTGGAAGATCGCAGTAGCAAAAGTTCATGGAAGGAGTGAGTAAGCAATCTTGGGTTGCTATGGGACGTTCTAATTTCGTCGCATTCTGGGCAGCCAGCTCACCCCATCTCCACTTTGAAGACAAAGCGCCCTCAGTAGACTTCTGCCTCGTCCTAGATACATCATGTGACTTCCACCATGATGTCTTATCCGTGCCCGTCCTCCTCCTGGGTGTGGTGGTTCATTAGAGTTGCCATATCATGCTAAATCAACTTATTCAGCTTTTAACTGTCATGTGTTATGTGCCATCAGAGGACTCCAGGAGTTTGTGTGGTCAGAATTTGGGTCAGAATTATTTTCTCCCATTTAGGGGCGGGCGATATTAAGAAAAATATCTTGATAGCGATAAGGAAGCGACGTTTTAGCAAAATGGCAAAAGATAATTGTCTTATAATAAACCACAAAAGTGCTTAGACTTAGTCAGTTTTAGTTTTTTCACAATCATGACTGATTTTACGACCAAAAGATGTTTCTATTGTATTAACATCTGCAGTTTTGTACTTGTAGCAACTGTAACTGTGCTACTGGCCACTAGGGGCGCTCTAGAGGAAAAAGCATGTGTTTACCCTCTGGAGCGAAATGCCTGGCTGTTCCCTGCGTGGAATGCCTGGATTTTATTTAGCTTACCCAAACCACTGGCCAAAACTGCAGTGAGCCGTTTACGTGGTTCAACGCGGCGTCTGGCTAGGGCGGGCAGGGACTGTAGGGAGCCGACTAGAGTGGGCAGGGACTGTAGGGAGCCGACTAGAGCGGGCAGGGAGTGTAGGGAGCCGACTAGAGTGGGCAGGGTCTGTAGGGAGCCGACTAGAGTGGGCAGGGACTGTAGGGAGCCGACTAGAGTGGACAGGGACTGTAGGGAACCGACTAGAGTGGACAGGGACTGTAGGGAGCCGGCAGGTCTCTAGTACGGCTGTGGTTAAAATGCTGTGTCCGTCGATTCTTTTATTTTTTTATCAATTCACATTTTAAACAGTTTAAATCGATTTTAAATCTATTTCAAATCCATTTTCAATTAATTGTTGCATCCCTACATCCAGTGTATTTAAATTGTATTTTTTTGCAGATGTTTTTGTAGCTTTTTGTTGATTTCTGGACATTGGAGATACTCGATATTGTAAATTTACATATCATCCA
>OMNZ01070899.1:7027-44311 GCA_900303255.1 Lesueurigobius sanzi | reverse complement strand
TTGGTGTGCTCCTTGGCCTTCATGATGTTGTTTAGTGACCAATACCCTCTGACCATAGCTCTGAGGCCCTCACAGAACAGCTGTAATTATACTGAGAGTAGATCACACACAGGTGGCCTCTATTTAATCATTAGGCAGTCATTAGACATTCAGCAGTCATTAGGAATGTTTAAAAAAAATAAATAAATAAAAAAAATTAAAAGCTGTATGAATACTTGAATAACAAAATCATGTATCATTTTGCTTTTACTCCACAGTTGTCTGTTACTTGTGTGTGAACTTTCAGTAAAAAATTCAAAATAAAATCTTTATGTTTATGGTTGTAAATCTGACAAAATGTGCAAAAGTTCAAGGTGTATTAGTACTTTCGAGAGGCACTGTACATATATACAGATGTGCTCATAAGTTTACATACCCTTTTAATCTTTTGCCCATTTTTCATAGAATATGAATGATAACACAAAAATATATTTTTCCCACTCATGGTTAGTGGTTGTGCAAAGCCATTTATTGCCAAAGAAGACTTTACTCTTTTGAAATCATAATGAAACAGAAACTACTCAGATGTCCCTAATCTAGCGTTTACATGACCTTCAACAACTGCCAGGAAAATTGTTTAGGAGCAAAGAAAAACTCACTTCAGCTGAAATACAGGACTCTCTGAAAAGGTGTATGATTGTTTCAAAATGCACAATATTTAAACTTTTGATCAGGGATATTTGGCTGGTTTCTAAAAGCTTAAACAAACAGGGGTTTTAGACAATAAATGGCTTCACACAACCACTGACCATGAGTGAAATAAAGGTTTTTGTGTTATCATTCATATTCTATGAAATGCATACGTTTACATACCCTGACATTCTGTCAGGGACCAAGGTATGTAAACTTTCAAGCACAACTGTATAATAAAATATCAACTTTAACACAGACAAAACAGCAGCGTGTATGGGTGGATTTACAGATGAACATTAGTTAGTGTGGACATAACCACATGCAAAAAGAGCAGTGCAAACAGCACATTTGCCCAGTTACACTCACCTTGAAGGCCACAGCCCCAGAGTGCCGATGGTTGACTGTTGATGCAAGTAAACTCTTCCACCCCTGAGGGTCATCTTTATATGGCAACTGTCCAGCCCTCAGTTTGACATACAGCACCCCGTCTCTGAAGAGGATAGACCTGTAGGAAAAATAAAATACCCATGTAAACCAAGCCTGACAGCGTAAGGCTTAGTGAGAGACAATGTCTTACTTCAGATGCTGCGTTTCTTTACTGAGGTCTATAGTCAGTTCCCAATAGCGAGGCCCTTTCACTTTCACCTGATCAATTCAAGCAAAAAGGACAACACCCATTCATTTATTTATTTAAGAAATGTTACCCTCACGGTCAAACTGCATTAAACTAGTCTTACCCTTTTTAGGAGGTGAAGCTCAGGAAGCATAGTAGGAGCCATCAGTTCCACTGTTGTTTCATCGTACCATTTAGTTTCCTGCATTGTCACATGAAGAACATTGTCAGACTATTTATATAAAAGATTATCAGAGCTGTAAGAAGTTTTAGAACTGGAAACTGATTTGAGATATATAGTTAGCTGACTGTAGAAACTGCATTAAACTAAATTAACAAAAAAACCTATTTTGGGCCATTAAACTATTTTTTCAATAAAGCATGTCAGTATGTAATGGCATAATAGTGCTGGAGTGGAGTGAACACACTGCAGTGTGCTGATGTGTCTGTCCGGAACAAATGTCCAGAACAAAATGTATCACTGGCTTCATCAAAAGGAACAGGCCACCGTTTTTTCCATACTGACATATCTGTGTAGGTTCTCAGTCGTACAGGAGTTGTCCATCGTAGGCCAAGAATCTTCAGTCTTCATCTGTACTCTGTAGTTGAAGTGTAGGACCATACTGAGATATGTTCTTACCTGAGCTTAGACAAATTGATGCGTACCTGTCTGGTCTTTGTGCGTGCCCTCAGTAATGCAAAACAACCAAAGATGTTGTTAGCATTAGCCTCTGCTAGCGTATTCCTATGGACCCAAATGGGTTTAGAAGCCACCAAGCTCTTCCACGTTTTCCCTATTTAAATACAGTTATGTGAGTAGTTACACGATCCAATGTTGTTACACAAAATTAAACATGTCCATGTTCTAAGTGGATAAAAAGGGTACTATATTGTAAGGAAAGATGCAAACGACATCTTTGACTGACGGCACGCACAAGGACCAGACGGGTACGCATCAACTCGTCTAAGCTCAGGTAAGAACATATCTCAGAATGGAAAAACGGTGGCCAGGGTATTTTCTTAGCGATAGATGTCAAAATAATCTTTAATCTGGCCAGGCATTATGTGACAGGGATCATTAAAAACAAAGAGGACAGGGTCTTTACCAAAATTAATTTAATATGTATATTTAGCTACTAGACGACCATTACAGTCTCACCTCCTAGCTGATGATGATAGCTGGATGGCTATTGAAACTTTCTGGAGTAACATCAAATCTAAAACCTAAGATTGTATCTTAACATCAGCTACTAGACTAGAGGTGTGTAGATTATCCTTCGAGCTGTTCAGCGGCTGGTCCATGCGAGCCTGACTGGTGCTAGAGACTTGCCTTGTAGGTGACTTCGAGGAGCGCGTAGCAGGGTTTGAGTGAGTCCACGTCGACTGGGACCAGCAGACGAGGCTCAGTGGCCAGGACTGCCAAGTGCCGCAGAGCCTGGAGGTGGTAGCTGTCAACACAAATATACTGCTTTACATTTAGAGCTCTGTGACATGTGCTAAAATAGTTTGTTTCCTCTAGTTGTGAGTATTACTTGTATTGAATGGTTATAGATACACAATAGCATTAACTGAACACATATTTTTAGAGACACACATTAAAGAGATTAGGCAGAGATTTGAGGAGTCATATGTATAAAATGACAGTGTTTTCTTGATTCGCGGCTTACCGGTTATCTGTACTGTGGGAAGGGAAGTGTGGGTATAAGGCACACAACAGCGCTGCAATGGCTGAATTGGAGGTACTCAGGCTGTACCTGAAAAAAGAAAAGAAAACATTTTGTTACAATAAAATACTAAAACTAAATGCGCTAGCCTCCAACAACATCACAATGCATGTTTCTTTTTAAATTAAATAATGTATTTTTGTATTATGATCTGATTTAAGGTTATTGGGAAATCAACACTGTAGATCCACTATTAAAGCAGAACTCGATCTGCACCAAGTACAAATATAAGGTGATAAGACATGGAACATACTCATTGTGCTAAATAGATAGTACACTTTCACTTTAGCCGTTTGAATAACAATGAGGTGAAACTGAGAAAAAAAATATGAATGGCAAATAAGGTGAAAAGAATAGAAAGGTTAAATTAAAATAAAACTGGTGAAAGGCTGAATAGTCTATAAGTCGAGGGAGAATAAAACAATGACATTCAATGACCCTGTTACACAAACTCTAACCTCAACAGACCCCCTTTCACATTCAAATTTTAGATAAACCAATAAAAAAAAACAGACAAAGAGAGCATCCAAGCACAGACCTGGTGATAGCATGGGCATAACATAACAAAACAAAAACTGTTCATCAGAATAAATCTGTGAATAGAAAAGCAGTCCCAAGTACAAATGAGCAAATGAGCAGGGCCTGTTCAACATTGGTCAGGTTGGTCAATGAGAAGCAATGCTGATTTGTCATTTGACATATTCACAGGTGAATGTCGTCCACATATTTAAACTGTACATCTTCAAGTCTCACCTTCCGCCTCCGAGGAAGAGGAGGCCCAGAGCCATGTGGTGAGCCATGTGAAAGCCATAGTTCATCTCTCCTCCAGTCCGTTTGTGAAAGAAACGGCAAAGCTGCAACACCTTCAGATTTCCAGTGCCTGCCATTACCATGGACATGGCAAGTAGAATCATCGATAGTCCAGTCTGAAGATTGTAGAAACCTGTCTGCTTTAATAGTGAAGCAGAATCCGGTGGGTGAAATTAGTTTGGCATGGCATCAAACTGAATCCATACATGACAAATGATGCAACTTACCACTGTATTGGTTCCAGAAATGATGTTCTTCATGAAGGTTCGAGCAAATTCATAAAGACAATCAAAGGCATCAGAGTTTGCGGAGCCAGCAAAGCGAAGTCCAAGCGCCAGGCACGCCCCAGCTGTGATGTAGTCCTGGGCTTGACTGGCACAAAAGTTATTGATCAGGCATCATAAATCACACTGGCAGCGAGATGTTAGCCACTGATCCTTATTGGGATAGCTGAATTAGCATGGGCCAGAACTGTTTTTAGTTTTGTTTTACAGTTTTACTCACGTCATGGTCTCCATGTTGATGTCTTCTGAAGGTAAAGTCCCCCTCATGATCTACACAGATTGACCAGTTATTGACCAGCTAATAAACTAAATTGTAAGGCAAGTCTTATAATAGATTATTACAAATTCATAATTTCTCTCCCAAGGGCCACAATATACAAGTAAATAAAGATGTGGAATCATATTCACCAACAGAATATTCACATGCACTGCAGTATATCTAACTAATAACTACTTCAGTTTCTCACCTGAGGTATGTTACTTTTCACCCATTCTGCGTTGGGGAGGATCTCATCCCACATGATAATACACCTGGCTAAAGTCTGAGACCAAAGATGGAATGAATGAACAGAAAACTCAGTCGAAGGAAAGGTGAGGAAAAACACATAACTTGCACACGACTCACCCTCAGCAGCAGAAACTCTGGTTTAATGAAGTCCAGAAGAAACCAAGTATCCGGAGGCTTCAGCCAATCAGCTATCGACCTGGAAAAGAGAAATCCGTGGAGACACATGAAGGTGTTAATATAATGCTCCAGCAAGGTTTTTTGTAAGAAAACAGGAGCCTCTTGACCGCCAGCTTTAAGACGAAGGTAATTAGAGGGAGGCCTCAGATTTCCAAACTGACTGGTTAGGATGCTCTACTTCTATTGTTGTGTTACATTTGCATTACATGCGTTATTTTATAGATTAAGAAATATTTACAAAACATGCAACTGTCTTAAAACTCTTGGGATGATGACAGGAAGCTGTTCATTGTGATTCTTACCTATTGTTGGTCTTCAAATAAATCATAGCGAGGGCCATTGTAGCTCCTGGACAAGTGACATCAACGTTGATCGTGTCACCCTCCTATAAAAGAATTTTTTTTTTTTTACTGTATTTCTTCTTTTAAATTAGCCCGGATAATCAGGCATGTTTTAACCAAGTGCCAGGGGCTCAGAGACCACAGGGTGTCCATTATACCTTGATTTGGTAGCTGGGCGATTTGTGTCTCTCTCGATTGGCTCCAGCCTGTGCTCTTCGGTGACCCCCAACCATGTACTGATACAACTGCTCAGGCACATTCAAGTCCGTCATGCCAATCAAGTTACTGCCATGCTGGGAGGAAAAAGGGTATAGACAAAACATGGAACAGGAAATACAAATACAGTCTTTCTATGTTGAATTAGACATGAGAGACTGAACAAAACGCACCCCAAGGCAGACCATGCCCAAGGCCAGTCCAGCAGCAAGTGAATAGGACTCTCTGTCAGTACAATACTCCATCTCAGGACCTGGAGGTCGTCCTGAAAGCAACAACACAAACAATCATCAATGGATACAATCCATCACCAAAATGTATTTATTTCTTTAGGCCTGAAGAGTTACCAATCTCAGACAGTAAGACTTCAGCATTGTGTCTGTGTCCTGTTCCTTGATACACCAGACCAATTCCAATCACAGCAGCAACCTACAAAACAGCACAAGAACTCATCAATTGACTAAATTAATTTGACCTTCACTAATGTATCTAGTTGTCTGCGCCACAAGGGCAAGTCTGTGAAATGAAATGGAACAGCCCCCTTTAGCCGCTTAAGCGACCAATTACTCGGCGGGTCTTTAGTCGACTACAATTTTTATTAGTGGACTAAATGCACGCACTTTTTGCACCAATTAAAATCACCTCATATATAACACCAGAGGCTTGTGGCAGCTGAGACATTCGAGTTTTCTCTAAAATGTTCTGCGCTCCTCCTCGAGTCGCCACCTTATTGTGGTGAAGGGGTTTGAGGACACAAATGATCCTAGGAGCTCTGTTGTCTGTGGCATTATGCTCCTGGTAGCATGGGCGTCCCTTGCCATTAGGCAAAGCAGGCAGCTGCTTGGGGCCCCCCAAATTGGCAAGGGCCCCCAAAGAGCTAACTAATATCCTACTCATGGCAGCACAACTTATATATTATGGTCAATGGATATTGCAATGGTGCAATTACAACTTCTCACCACAAGTAAATCTGGCGCTATTTATACCCCTGTTTTTCTTTAGTAAGACCTCAGTCATGGGAGTCAGTCATACAATACTGTATATTATTCTCTAGCTCAGAATGCTCTGTCCAAGAAACACTCTTCCCTCTAAGTTATAACTCTGTTCCATTACTATTTATTATCAGGAAATATAGCCTACCTGTTTATTATAAAACATCCAAAACCTTTGTTCTGAGAGAAACTGCTGTACAGAGGACAGGTGCATGCTGGGAGGTCAGGGGTCAGGTGAAGCGCTGTGTTAGTCCCGTCCTCTCCCACTCTGGGGCTGTTTTGGAAGTAGCCTTCTGATGCTTCTGCAGTAGTTTTATGATTTGTAAGGATTTAACCCTGGCTTTGGGACTTTTATTCTGACTCTTCACCTCTGTAACATCGCAGTGAGTTTTGTCATTTCATTAACTAATTCTGCTGTGAGATATTGTTCTTGGTTTTGTGAAGTTTATAGAGTGTGTATTTGATCTGCGGTCGCGAGTGGATCCTCATTAACGGAGCACCCAATTCAAGATTGCTTAACAATTTGCCTAATGTTCCAACAAGTTGCATGCATGATCTTTGACCCTCGGGGAGTGGCAACACATGACCCTGTGATCATCAATAATAGTGTCATAGAACAAGTTATCTCATACAAATACTTAGGCCTGATGGTGTCCAACAATTTGAGCTGGCCTGAACATGACTGTCTTTGCAGCAAGCTACCCCAAAGACTGCATTTTCTCAGGAGGTTGCGCCTGTTTGGTGCGTGGAGGTGCACGCGGAGATCAGGGCCATATTTTCCAATGCAGTTTTTATAAGCATTGTGAGATATGGTATGGCTGTGTGGTTCGGCTCTCCAACAGTTCAGAGCAAGACCAAGCTGAACAGAATGGTAGCAACGGCACTAAAGCTAATAGAAAAAAAAAAGACTCCCAACCTCCAGCTCTTGTATGAAGATATGGTTGTTAGTCGAGCCTTTAAAATCCTGGAGGACCAATCCCACGTTCTTCACTCAGAGTATGACCTTTTGCCCTCAGGGAGGCGCTACAGAGCTAGCAGATGTAAGAGCAACCTTTTCAAATTTTCCTTTGTTCCCACCTCCATTTCCCTTCTCAATAAACAAACATGTATAGCCCATGCCCCCTCACTCCCCCACCTAGGATAGTGGGGAGGCCCTCAGCCGCGGATCCACTACCCTAGCCTTCTATGTGAATTTTAAAAGGGAGCATTTTTCTGAATGGATAATCCACCTGTTAATTATGCCCATCGAAAACTCGCCGACATAATGCTGGACTACACGTCTTTGTATAGAAAAAGAAAAATGTGTAGTCTGGCTGGTCAGGCAACTAATATGACGTGCAACAGAGGTTACTCATCCCTCTTCATGCGGAAGCATAGGGAGGATATGAATTATCAATATCTTTATACTGTGTAGCCCGTTCAAATGTCTCAAGAGTAATAAACTTTTCCTTTGCTTTAGACATTCAGATTGTTTCTCGCCTTTTCAACTACACTCTCTGAAACTACTTCCAAAATACCTCTACAACATGTATAAATAAAAATGTGTACTTGGAGGACTACAGACCTGCACATTGTGAGGGACATCCAGTTCTGTGGATGTCGGTGGAAGAAGAGCAGGAATGTGGATGCTCAGCAGTCGTGTGACAGACATGTCCATAGTGCCCAGTTTGGCTGCAGACACTCCCAACAACAGTCCAATGCTGGTCATCTCGTGACCCTGTTGGGACATTACAGAAGCATTATAGAAATAGCTTGGGAATACAAGGCATATGCATAAAAGAAAACATAGTTTAAGTCAACTATTGTCATTTTCTATTACTAATGAATTTCTTGTTGTGTGTTATCGCACAGTGTATGGCCAGCTTAATAATAATAATAATAATAATAATGAATATGGCGTTAGAACTGACATTTGGTAAATTATTTTTCTTGTGTTATGTATGCAGAATAAGAGGGAGTAATGTACCTATAGCTACACATACTGTAGATAAACCAAATTCCTTTCTGCTGCAGCATCCTGTTTTTCACTAGGAAAACATCAGTAATGAGATGCTAGTTTCAGGTTGACTAAGCTCACTCTCATTTTCACAAATTTTGAAGAAATTTTGACAGTGAATATTAATTTATATATATTTAAAAAAAAGAAAAGAAAAATACAGCTGTAACCTACTCTTAAACTCTGCACTAAATGGAACTGTGTTCAGACTCAATATACATTTTTTGTGAATTACCTTTGTAAGGTAGTCATGTATGTTGAGTGTGGCCAGCTTTGTCAAATGTCCATTGAGCCCCAGGGCCATAAGAAAACCTGCATACTCATTGGCCAGCTCTGGACTTTTTGGTTTGTTGTATGCTATCCAAGCCGAGTCCACCTTAAAGGCAAATAAAAATAATTAACACACTTTAAAAAGCAAGAAGTTTATCCTGTATAGGCCTACCTGTGAGGCTGGAGCTATTTTGAGGCCAGCAGCAACTCCATTATGAAAACTGGGCCAGCTTGTCATATTGGGAGGAACATCAATGTTTCCACTGTTCAGATCAACCATGACGTTCCTCGGAGGTGCTCGTCCTGACGCAGGGAAAGAACATTAATCTATGTGTAATTTTTAACAGGACAGACATAGATACGTCATCATGAGTTCCAGAAAAAACACTACATTTTACAGTATCATCTTAATGGCACCAACCAGTGAGGTTGAGCTTTGGCACAGGTAGAGGCTCTGTAGGCACAGGATGGTAAGAAAAGAGAGTAAAAAGGCCTCGCCCGACAGGAAGAGCCATGGTCCGTTGGCACAACTGCAGAAGTCTGACACAGAGCATTAAAAAAATGTTTGCTTAAAAGAGTATAATTATATAATTATACAATATTGGGCTGTGTACGAACTTGTTTTCCTTTTCCTCTATGTATTCATGGTCTGAGACTTCAGGCAACTGGACCACACTGACACGCACTGGTCTGGAGCTCTGCAGAAGCCTTCTCACTTCCTGGACTCGGAGATCTTGACTCCAAATCAGTCCTGTAACCTAAAAGGTCTGACGTTTAGATCTGATTAAACCAGAGGATCTACGAAATGTGTTACCTCCTGGATTATATCCGACATGCCATCCTCCTCCCCGTCCGCTTCAGTCGAGGCGGGAGGCTCTAAAGACAGGCCTGAGCCCACAGTCTACAAGATGTGAAAATACAGTAGAGAAAGGAATTATATCTAAATAGATCTACATGTAGACATTTAATAAAGTACATAAAAATATTTTACAGTTTTACTCTTGGCCACAGTCATCTTGTGAGCTTGTTTTGTGAGGTCCTGACGACCAATCAATAAACAGACTTCCTCTGACCAATCAGAACAAGGCTGCTCACGGCAGCAGTAGATTGCTTCTCTGATAGGAAGTGCTACACCAAAAGGAACAGACTCTAGGTCTTTTATGGTAAAAGCTGAAAAAATAAAAAGTATTTTTATTAACAAAACGTCAATTCTTCCACTTTGCATAATGATACACATATAACTGTTACCTTCAGATGTGAGCCAGACTACCAACTGCTCAGCCAGACTCTCTGAAGAAATCTTCATGTGCACACTACTTTGTCTAAAAAAACACACACAGCTAAGGTTTAAACAATGACGTGACATACAAAACAAAAAATACCAGGGACTTCTGTCACATCGGATCGCTTAAGTATTTGGTTTTATAATACATAGGCATTTACCGTCTGTAGTGTGGCTCATTGATGAACTTGTGACCTTTAAATAAATAATACAAAACAAAATGTAAACGTTGCAATAATAATTACATTTCCACATTTACCATGTACTGGTGACAATTATCAGGGAGGTCAAAATATTTTTTATCACACGACACGCAGCACTCACCTGCAGAGAGTTTGACAAGATATTTGGACACATGCGTTGATGTTGCATGTTCATCTCCAGCAACGTACAGAGCATAGCTCTGAAAAGACAAACCAAAATGTCATGCTCTAAATTCCTCACAACACAATCCATGGTTAGTCGGACAAAATAAGCAGATTACATGTAAAAAAACGTTTTGACGGATTAAGACTTTTCAAAATGAACAGTACAGAAAGAACCTCCACCACACAATTGTACACTCCGTATCACACCCTACAAAAATAATTGCTTATGTTCAGAAAAAGACACCAACCGTTTACGGAGAGGATTACAGAGTGCAGGAAGAGATGAACAGACTGAGAATATCAAATACTTAATTCCATTGTGGTGGTCAATAAGTTCAATACTCAATATTTGTAGCTATCATGAATGTAAATAATCCACGGACCCAGGAAAGGATGACAAATAACAGATTATTTCTTAGTCAATATAACTAAATATGTTTTGTCTAGACTTTGATTACTAAAATAGCCATAATCTGACTGAGATCTAGAACTAATAACAGCTTGTGGCTAAAATATTAAATTTGGATCTGGTTAATTTGCAGAATCAGAATATAACACATTAATAAAAGCCTATAGCATACCAAAACTAGCAGCTTGGTCCTTTGACAAATGCTGGGCAGGTGTGGAAAAGGAGGCACTTCCTCTCCTCTCAAGCAGCTACAGAGCCAGTTGAACACACAAGGTGGGTCCTCTCTCAAAAAGGAAGGCCGATGCATCTGATTCACGTGAGCTGAGGGAAATAAAATGTATAACAGCAAAGGCTTTGTTGGAGCTGATACGCGTGGAAGAAACCAGCAGCATGTCTTAAAAGATTTTAATATGCATCAGCCCAGTACAATAAAGGCTTTTTAGAAAATGTTAATTTGTAGTGTTAGGAGGAGTGCCTTGGTTTTTCTCTTGTAAATTGTACGTCTCAACTGATTACAATTGTAGACCGTCTACAGCACAAAATCATCTTGACCTTTCAATTTCACTTTTCTATGTCTGGCCTGTTTCCTGGTTTGAAACCATGATTAGACTTCAAAGTGGGTCTTACCCTGGTCCACGAGGCAACTCTCACTGAAGCATCTAATTAATGAGGGGTAGTCTCTCCAATACAGATCAACATACAAGTCCAGCTGTAGGTCCCTGCAATGACAAAATAGGTATAATTACTGCAAAAGCAGAACTTCAAAATCAGGGTTAGGTTCAACTACATTTGTTGTCCCGTGTTACACAGATATAGGCACTTTGGTATCGCAATATACAACAAAACTGTAAACTAATCAATCAAGTCCAAAAGAGTGATTAAGAACATGGCTCTTAGCAATTAGCAGGTGCAGTTCAATTACGATTGTGTCTCAAGAAATCAATAGTTTCTAATCCTCAAGAAGAGATTAGACTCTCCCACGCAGTGCTTATGTTGGGTTTAAAACACTATTACTATGTTATTCATGCTAAATTTGATAAATCAGTATAACCCATAAGTAGTATGTGTAAATAAACTGAACGTTATACGTACAGAACATTAAAAGTAAACATACTGGGACGTTGGTGTGTTGTGGTGTTGTGTGTCCCCATTTTGGTTTTGTTCTTCCTTTTTTCTATGTTGTAAAAATTAAAAATACCAAAATAAAGAGTTAAAAAAAAAAAAAAAAAACTAAACACACTGGATCTAAATCACATGTTTAAAAATTCTTGTATGTTTAAGTCAGTTTGTTCCTGGTGAATCAAAAATAAACCCTGTAAGAGCAAAATAATCAGAGGAGTGCTTGATCCCCCACTCGATCTCTAAACTACCATTGTCCTTGTCACCAAATCAATTATAGCAATCATGCTCACAAAGGTCTATTACTCTCCATATCTCAAAGCCCAAAAGGAAGAGATTTAAAAGCACCCAAATGGACAATTCTCTCTTTACCTGGCCAGCTGTTGCAGCAGACAGACCAGTGACGAAGCACTAGCTCTCTGCAGCTCGTCCAGCTGCAGTTCCTGATAAAGCAAGTGGAGAACGTAGAAAAGAGCAGGAATGTGGGGGAACAGTAAAGCTGAATTATCCAGTTTTGGTGGTGGGCTGCTGGGAGAAGACACCTGTGTTTCCAAATAAAATAAGGGACAGGATCAAGTTGACACATTTAAACGGAATGTCACTTTGAACTTAAAATATACATACAGAGTCTGATGGAGCGAAAACCGGCTTTGAAATCATATGGCGGTGATAGTGAGAGCCCAGCAAATAGTCCCAATCCTGCAGTGTGGTAAAAAATAAATGCAAAGGTGAATGAGTATTATTTAAAACATAGATAAAATGTGTGCCCAGATTGCATTTCCCGCCCCATGGATTCTTTTGAAATAAAAACATTATCACAAAAACCTCATCTGAGCCACCGTCAGACGGACGAGCTTTCTTGGCTGCAATCACAGGAGAGAGGGGCACTTCAAACTGAAGCTGTGAAAGAAAAGAGAGCAAGGTCACCATAAACAATTAAATTTTACTAATCTGGTTTGAAAGGTCATGAATCAAAACACTCACGTTGCGAGTCCATGCCAGTCGTTCAGTGTTGTAGCCCAAGAGTGTCATGAAACATGTGACAAAGAGATTCCACTCAGAGTGGGTGCTCGGCCCACCAGGAGCATTGTAAATGGTGTACCATTTCACCAAAACCTAAAAGGAAAATATGTTCTGATATGCATACAGTAATGTACTATATTTAGAATTATTTGATTTACAAAAGTAAAAACACAAACTTTCATGGCAGCATCTTTAGGAAGGATGAAGCGAATGGCTTTGAGACATTTTCTTACTATAAAAGAAAAATAAAGCCTGATACTAACAAACATTTCCATTTAGTTTACATAACCAAAACATTTGCTGTCAAGGCCTTGCAAAGTAAAGCCTTGACAGCAATGATTTGTAAACCAATATTACTTCCCACACATGTCTTATGAGAACGTATATTTGATTATATTCACACACCTACATATTATTTATTCATTCAATGGGTTGTGGATCCATATAAATTATTTTTGAAAAAAAAAAAAAAGCATTCAGTATAAATCTCACCAAGTTCCGAAGTAGCAATCTCTGGGATGGATATCCTCTGCATTGTGGCATTGTTTAATTCCTGAATACAGAATTAGACAACTTTACAGCATTCTGATTCTTTATGCAATACTTCAAACTTTACAAGAGCTAAAAGGTCTAATGTTTCCCTCGTCAAAGTTGAGGCTGTGCACATTTAAAACCATCCTTTGCATTGTAATCATACACTTACAAGAGAAACGCGGTTGCACACTGGGTCTCGCAGAGCACAAATGTGAGGTGCCACCTGCTGGAAGGGGTAATCATCTACAAATGAGCCTTCATGATGCTTAATACGATGCCCTCTCAGCTCAGACACTGGAGACGGCATTGCGTCCTAAAAAATAAGTGCACAAATAGACCAACACACATGGACACATCTCAGACACAGTTAGTTTACGTCGGTTCATGTTTAAAAATCCAGGTCAAAATACAAATGTTAAGATACAACCTTTGTCAACTGGACAGGTTTTAGATTTGATGCAACTCTAGAACGTTTCAATAGTCATCCAACTATCATCATCAGCTAGGAGTTGAGACTGGAATCGACTGGGCTTAAATGACACAGGTGATGACCCATTAGGCCACACCTGTGTCAGTCTGTGTTGTTACATCAAATCTAAAACCTGTCCAGTTGACAAAGATTAGATCTTAGCATTTGTGCAGAGTAGACACAATATCATTTTTGTGTATTTTATATTTATATGTGAAATGAAAGCAATGAAAAGCAAAAGAAAGGTCAAATAAACAATAAATATTAATGTTAATCAATGTTTATTGTTGTTAATTAACACAATTATAAAATTGTTTACCTAATCCTTAATAAGACTTGTCATAATAATAATTGGAATATTTTCTTACCTCAGCCAGTCTCTGGAGATGTCTACTTCCTGCATTAGCAGGTGTGCTAACATTGTCTCTGAGGCCTGGTGTGAGATGAGAGCTATAGTTGGTCAAGCTGAAGGGAGGTGCCAGGAGTCCAGGAACAAATACTTTACTGATCTGTTGACAAAAATGACAACGAATATAAATGACACATACCTCAAAGGAAAATACACTGAATACTGCAAATAATTCTGTTATATGATCTTACCCTGGTGACCCCTGTGTAAAGGACCAGGCTGCCACAGGCCTCCAGCACTAGCATTGCATCTATGTTCTAAAGTCAGACAGGTCCGAAAGTCCAGAGTTAGCCAAAATTATTCACATCCGCTAAACTGCTATAAGTATTACATATAGTGCCTTAATACTTGGCTGTTTGTGGTTTACCTCGAGAGGTGCTGCGTCCTTAGCAGGAATGGTAGTGACTGCAGCAAAGATAAACTGAGGCGAATCATGATTGCTCTCAATAAACTTCACACACCTGCAGCATACCGCAATAATCAGAGATAATATACCATTGTAGAAGAATGTAGGATTAATGTTCACCTGAGCTGTTGATGAGACTCAATCAGTAAACAGAGATACTGGTTCTCACAAAAATCAGAGGTCAGGAAGACTTTGGAAGCCTGGCTGCACATTTCTCTGAAATCAAGTAAATATGAAGTAGTATTAGAAACTTAAGGTCAGAGTTACCACCAAGTTTGCCCTCAAATAAAAGTATGCCGCAAATGTTGCAGTCTGTTACTGTACCTATGGCACCCAGATGAGACCGGTTCACTCCACAGCTGCTCCATGCACAGGTCTGGTATGATGGGCTCCATCTCTGGGATCAGTAAAGTGTCATTAAAAGTGCTGTTGGGAGAGGACAGCAGGCCATGTGCTCTCGGATTAGGACTATGGAAAGACGTGTTGAAGCGAGCTGCACCCGAGAACGATGGAGCCGCCATTCCTGGTGAGTGGGCTCGACTACGGTGAGGAGAAGAAGGTGTTTAAAAGTGGAAAAACTAGTATTTTTATAAAAACCATTAAAACGCACCTGAGAGCAGCCATATTGGAAATATTAGGTGAGTGAACACGAGAGTGAAAACCTGGTGAGGATGTCAAAACTCTGCTCTGGGGGCCATGTAGAACACTGTAATGAAGAGGTGAGCTGGCGCCGACAGTGCAACTACAGAAAATTAAATATTTTCATTATTTTCAATAATACAGCATAATGCTATAGCAAATTAAAAACATATGTTGTGATATATTCGTGGTAAGGTATAGTTTTTCTAATATTCAATACCTTGGGCCAGTTGCAGGACCATACCCAGCTCCACCAGGAGAATCCAATCGGGAAATATTTCTCAAATGAGAAGTTAAAAAACTAGAAGCCATCAAACCCATGGGGGTACCAACCAGCTCAGTTGGACAGCGGAGAACAGTGTTCTTCTCCTGAGAGTAAATAAAACATACTGTATGTATTTAACATCCAGGCAGGTTCTAACTTCTGACATAATACCACATGACATCCAGCATTATAAACCGTTTTTAAGCTTGTTTCTACATATTTTATTTTATCCATTTAGTTTGGTACTTTTTATTTTATGTTTTTTAATATACATTGATTGACTTCACTGGCTTTAGAATCTATAGAACTCCACAATATTTTACTCACCCGAAAAGCACTATTGGATGTTAAATGAAAAGCAAATATAATTTTGTCCATCCATGTGGCTTGTAAAGACTTACATCATGCGTTACTTTACGCAAGGCCCACACAGAGTGAGTTCCTTGTATAGCGTCATATGAGACCATCAGCGAGGACTCAGGACAGCTAAACACCATCTTCATGCTGGTGTCAGACACATATTGCACACGACCACCTTCGCACAGACCTGGGAAAAACAGTTTACTATACAGTACATGACAGAGACCAATATAACATTGTGTGTTGTGTGTTACCTGTTGGTTTACATACGACTGGAGCGATCTCATCTAGAGGATGCATCATGCTAAACACTGTGGGAAGAGGCTCACTGTAGATGAGATAGAAGATATGGTGATTAAGAGATAAATGCAATGCCCAAAAAAACTAAACAGATTAATTTGTTTAGAAGATTCACTTATATTGCATTTGTCTACTGCTTATAATTATATTGTACTTATATTTGTATAAATACATACCCCGGGGGACTGAGCTGTGAATCAGAAGCTGTGTTTTTTCTTTCCAACAAAAGTCCAAACTTAGTTGCCCAAACATCTGAGACCTAATTTAATGAAATTTAATGAAATGAATGACCTACTTTTTTCTTACTAAATGCAAATGGAGAAATGCTCTATTATTTGTCTTATGTCTTACCTGGAAGGGAAGTGGGGAAATAAAATCTTTGCCACTCACAGTGTGCACATTGATGCAGCTGCTCTGCACGATGCACACAGTGTGCTCCACCTCTTCTTCTGTAGAAGTTTTATAATTGTTAATTAGTGGAAACATTTACTTCATTAATGTGTTTGAGATACTGTACCATCTTTTCTTTTCTGAGGAACTGCAAAGTCGCACCAAAGGGCCTGTTAACAATGATTTTGCATTAGTCTTATGTAGAGTTTGTAGACCAGGGATGGGCAAAGTTTTTGACACATGGGCCGTAGATTTAAAAATAACAAAACACCAGGGTTTTTTTGTTGTTTTTTACTGTCCTTTATGTCATTGAGAAAATGATGTTGGTCTCCCTTTCTAGTCAATGCAGAACTGATCAAAGCAACTGGTTAGGCTTATATGCCAAATTAAAAACATATTGGGCCGCATGTTGCCACTGGACTTCAAATTGCCCACCTCTTTTCTAATCACTTCTTGAAAGTTGTTTTAAAATTTGGAGCATGATTTACTCATTCCTCAGCGACACACTGTGGCAGAACCATGACTGTTACTTCCTTGTTAACACCACAATCATTCTATGGCACTGCCTCATTCACCCAATTAAAAATATAAAAACATATATAGCAATAGTGGGATTTGAAACTTGGCCCCCAACTGTCTGTTTATTAAGATTCTGCTTACCTTCTCTACTGGGCTGTCTACTGTGAAGGCTTTGTATACATTGGAGGCATGTGTACGACTGCCTTGACTCCATACAACCACATTTCCAGCTGTATAGAGTTCCTCTTCAAAATCTACATTCTCTTGTTGAATTCCAGCAAAGCCTTTTCTTAGCTGCCAGCATTCCTGTAAATACAAAATTCAGCCATTTAATTTATGGAAGCAAACACATTAAACAGTTTTGTTTATTTATAGCAAGTTATAACACTGTAATTTCCCACCCTCTCTCTCTCGTGCAGACTGACTTCTTGCAGGGACCCCACCAGGCCAGCAGCACCCTCAGATGACCAGAGCTCGGAAGCAGGCTGGAGTTCTCTAAGCTGCAGGTTGAAAGCGTTGGGATGGTTCCTGCAGTGTTCACGGCCAAATGGGATAAACGACTGCAATTCCCCTGCGGCAATCATCGTGGCTGTCTCTTCATACACGACTTCCGACATGAGTTCCAGATTTCAGCATTATTTCTGAAATTGTAAAGCATTATTATAAGTATTAGTAACTTTATTTTGTGTAATTATATTTCAGCCAGTAGGCTATTTTGAAAGGACAGTTCTGAGTGAAAGGAGGTGAAGACAGAGCAGGGAGATACATTCAGAACATTGTCAGGACTTGAACCTACGACGCTGAGGACAGAGCAGTGTAGACAATAAACTATCGGGTACACTGTAGCATTTGTCTGAAATAGTTTCTGAGCACCAAAAGGGTCAAACAATACTTGTCCAAACTGGCAGGTAACTTACATTAGACGTTAAACAAGATATGGCAAATTACATTTCAATCAACCAGAGATTCAATTCTAGTTATCTAGAAGAATTTCCCAAAAGCCTGACTTTTACTTTTGCAAATGCTAGTATAAAACTCAATTATTATTACAACTCAATTTGTACTGAAGTCAATTACCAATAGCTCAACATTATTAGGCTTAGATCTATTAACCTAACAACAGTCGACTGCTGGTTTAATTCGCTAAAGTGTAATAGACAAAGTTCGGGTGGTTGTAGAATAATTCAGAAAGTTATAGACTTATTTTCCATTCACTTGGCACATGCGAGCTAATGCTAACATCGCTAGCTCTGTGCAATAATATGGGGCGGACCTGATAATAAGGAATATACTGGCCCTTTTCGTCGCGTCCTCGTGTACAGCTTATGCTCCGTAGTTATTAAAACTAGCATGCAACTTTTATGATGCTCACAGTTGAACTGCCAGACTAATAATTTGCCTTCAGTACGTTTTCAAATGAGCGCGGACATCTTTGTTGTCCCGACATCCTCTTCCTGTTCGGCCTGACCAATCAGAGGAGAGAATTCTGATCAAGGACGACGTCAGTGCGTCAGGAAGATGGTTGCTAAGGATACCGTACGCTCTTGAACTGATCAGCGTGCATGGATATATTTTATTAGCCTGGCCAGCCATCCTGACATTTTTGAAAGAAAACCAGAATGGTCTGGCTGGCCAGGCTAATATTTTATAGGCTTTTTGTTAATTTAAAAAATATAAATATATTTTCTCAATAGTATTTTTGTCTAGACATCTCAAGTCATTTGGTTGAGACAGGGGATCAGCTACAAACACCAAAGCAACACAACCGAACCAATAAATAGCAGAAAATACTTCAATGTGCAGTGCATTTATGGTAATTATTCTGCACTCCCTGCTCCCTCTTCACAACCAATCAGAGTCCCTGGTCATCACTTCTTAACAGCTTCACTAACATGGGACAAAATAATGTTTGTAGCTGACTGGTTAAGCCTAGAGGCACCCTGTGTGCCTCCTGCCTGGGCCTGAGCTCAACAGCTGGTATTAAGAGTACAGTACAGCTCATGGATGTGGTAAGAAAGGATGTTCCTGGTCTGTCTTCTCACAGCCTGCTCATCATTATTACATGTGGAAAGAAGGGGTACAAAGCCTTGGTGAACATAGGCTGCACAGAATGATCATCTACATTACAAAAAAGTGACAGGAATGTGAGTTGTAAAGTAGCCTATAAATAGTAATTAATTCATTCACTGATTTAGCTAGTCAATTGGTTTACTGTGCTATAGGCATTCACAAACAGCAAGTCTTATCAATGCTGCAGAAAGAAGCAAGATTAAGGTGATATTTAGTTGAGGAAGTGGAGACTAATTGGCTCAGACCACAACAAAGTCACACAACAAATATAAATAAAAACATTATCAAATTGGTTGCGTTTATATGACATCACAACATTCTAAAGAGTTAAAAATTGTGGTGGAGGGAAGCTGAAATTCAGAATACATAAATGTCTAGGGTGTTTATATTCCCATTGCTTTGGGGAAGAAGGAAGCAATAGGATCTTGACCTCAATTTTCTCAGATTAACATTCATGTGGTCTATCAGATTCATGCATGGGGCCACAGAACTGCATTTTCTCATAAAGGTGTCCAAAAGTGGTGACAATATTTAAAAACATGTGCATTCTGTTGGCCAGTAGAAAGGACTTTCAGCTATAAGAATAATATGGCATGTATGTATCCATTCACTGTGTTTTTAAAAGCACAATAGAAAGAATAGCCTTCAGCTAACAAGGTCTGGTTTTATGGAATCAACTTCCATCTCATAGAAGCAGTCTCCATTTTTAAGACTAGGCTCAAAACGTTCCTTTTGAAATAGCCTATGATCAGGTCAGATATGTACAGCACTAGAATACAGCATAAGCAAGGCGTCTATAGGGGCTATAATGCGGGGGGAAGTATATTACACTGAGCCCTATCTTCTTGTTCTTCTTACTGTATAAACTATGTTGCAATGTTTTTGTTTTACCTATATCTTTAGTCTGTTCTTTATCCTACCCCGGTCCAGGGACAGGGAGTGGTCTAGATTCCTGGCTGTTCGAGATCCGGCCACAACTGCAGGACTGAACAACATGCGGTGGCTGCGTGACTGGACAGCGCTGGCCTCTGCAGCTCTGACTGGACATAGAAGGACTCTAGTCCATAGGATCCCTCCCTGCTGTGTTTCTCCTCAAGGTTTCTTTGCTTTTCCTCACTGGGTTTTTGGAGTTTTTTTCTTGCCGCGGAGGAGGGTCTAAGGATGGCGGATACTCTAGGCTTGTTTTGTTTAGATTTTACATTTGTGTGTCATTACATTTGTTTGTGACATTTTGTTTTTTTTGGTGTCTGTGGCGCCCTAAAAAAATAAATGGATTGATTGACCTATTATGTACAGCAATACCAACTTACAATAATCCAATAATTCTATGTATATGATGATGAAAAAGGCCTACATGCTATTTTTGAAAGAAAGGGAGGGGCTGGCTGTGTAACAAAAGTGAGTCAGACAGTTTAGACTCGTCAGTGAGCCAGTGGGTTTAATAGATACTGCTCAAAATGATCTGGCTTGTCTCTAACTCAGCGAACCATTATGGACATTTGCGTTATTTCAAAAAAGTAAAATAAAATAAGTAAAACAAAACAAAATGTTGAAACATATAAAGCCTCTAAATAGCTACTGCATATAGCCTTTACAGCAAATCATGTTGTACACCCTACTTTAATAAAGATTTCATCTGATAATCTGGTGAATGCCAGACTTTTCATTGCTACACCATATTTTCTTTTGTTGGATAGAAAAGTTTGAGAAAGTTTTTATAATGCACAATTGTATGATTTTAATAATACTCAAACACATGCGGACCATAAAATGATATTTCAATAGGCTGGCATAACAGCATATGTGGCCCAGTAAGCACAGCTGGGGTATACATCTGTAATACAGTATGTGACAGAGCATTTGCTTTGCCGTAACCCAATTGGAACATTGCATTCGAGATGCATGTTTTGTGTTGTTTTTCAGCCAATATTTCAACTTATAGCTTTAGAAAAACATAAGAAATTCACCAACCTGTCTTCCAGTAGACATTTTGACATGTCAAAGCTGAAAAGTAATAATATAATGATATTATGTCAGCTCAATGTCTGCAACAGGATACAATAGAAAGAGCTTTGAAATGCACCTAAATGGAATGAAGCCATTTTTGTGACCGTTAGTTTCACTCATGTTTGACCAAATCAGAATTTCACAGTGGGAGGACATTTTACCGTCCAGTGTGTGTCACATTGGAATATTTTTTTTTTAATGACCTGGGAACGAAGCACATAAAAAGATGTATTACAAAGTTGAATTGTAATAACATCTTCCCGAACATTGTAATCTGATTGGTCCCTTAAGGGAGCAGGACCAAAGTGCATCATGGGAAGGGTTTTGCTGGTTAATAAGGGCTAATGATGGACGTGTGTGTGTCTGTTGTACTAATTAAAGTCTGAAGATGGCATTGTTGTATGTAATGTCTGCTGAGGGCCAGGAGGCAGGCCAAATGCATTTATGTCCTTAGTTCATTTAGGATGCAATGAAGAGATCTGGTGGACTAATTCAAGCGAATGCAAAAAACAAGGCTTCCATTAGGGCTCCCCCAGAGACATTGGGCCTAGTTTGTTTGCGTATTTGCATGTGTGTGGTGAAATGCTAATGTTTGTGTGCCTGCCTGGTCATTTAGCCATAGCACTTGTTATTATTCTAGAGAACATCCCAACCCATTATTTATTTGCTTTAAATGGTGATTCAACATCTGAAAATACAGTTCAAGTTGTTTTGACAGAATCTAAATTCACAAAAAGCCATACACTGAACAGCCAAAGCCTTATGTTCATTTGACTATAGTGGCAATGCTCAGATTCATTATTGTTGCTGAGTTTGGAGATGGAAAATTTGCACTTTGTGTCCAATATTTCACACATTAGTAGCACTGCATATGTGCAAGAACTTTACCACTGAGTCACAAAGTAGAGCAGTTTTGGTTGTTTTAGTGACATCTGATTATCCGGAGACAAGACAAAATAAGAATAAGAATCGTTCTTTTTGAGTTCACAAACTTGGTCTTTGGTGGATTGGTGCAAGCAGGAAAACATAGACTGACCATAAAAATAAAATTGTAAAATTGTAAAGGTTTAACAATAACAATAATAATAATAATAATAATTATAATAATAATAATAATAATAATAATAATAATAATAATAATAATAATAATAATTAAAGCCGCAAGCGGCATTTAACAGCCCTCGCGTAGCCCTGGCCAGAGGGGGCGCTACGCGCCCCTTTTCCCCCCTCAATGTTAGATTACAGTATGAAAGACACGTAGAAAAAGTGCAAGGTGCTAGCTTTTGTGAATTGTCCCTATAAAATACAATGGGGAGTTGTGGCTGTCGCCAAGGCAACACCGTAAAAAAATATGGCATGGGTGTCATTGACTTTTCTGATCGGAATGCCAAAATAGAATTTTGCCCCAAATTTCGTAAATTTCCGACAAACTAAAAATTTTACCTATAATGTTAACATTCACTTTCATCTGTAGGGGGCGTTATCGCGCCCAATTCTCTTTTTCCCATATTAAAGTGTTTAGGGCTGGGACTTGTACAACTGATTCAAATTTCACAAAAATCTGGCTTATTTTGTGCGAACAGGAGCTATTTAAAAATTTCGGAAAATCACAAAATGCTTCGTAAAGTTTGTGGCTTCGCCGCACGGAAGCTAACCTTGCCTGCAAGCTGAATTCTCGCGGTATTTGTGATTTCACAAACACATGAGAATCCATCTTGCCCCGAGCCGCTAAAGTGTTTGAGCCAGGACCACCAGTGGGACTGAGCGATGAAAGCAGCAGGTGCCGAGCAAAACAAACATTTGTTTCGAAAATAAGGTAGTGTGGGTTAAGGTGCCTTCAACCCGCAAACTCGTGCTACAAAAAAATACAAAAACCACTCGACGACATTATGATATAAAGCTCAGAGCCGCTATCTAACAAACAACTACGAGCGAAACTCCGAACGGATTCGTTTGGAGCGGTCCCAGATTGATATTGTGGAGAACTCAACTACGAGTGCTACACAATGTCTATCTGGCTCTTGCCAGGTTACACGGAAGCCATAATATGTGTAAAAATAAATTGGATAACTTTTGAAGCTCCGCTTGTCTAGATGCATTTCCCAAAATTTGAGCCTGTTCCGAGAAAAAACCTAGGAGGAGATAGAATTTGCGCAACTTGGGAAATGTCCGCCTCGCGGACTTTACTCCAAGATGGCCGACATCCAATATGGCCTATGGCATTGCCGGCACCGGCTTCGCCTCGCACTACTCCTTTTCCACGCTGGCCTTCGGTTATAATAGCCCCTTCGCCAGCCCGGTGGCGCTCGGGCCTAATAATAATAGAATACTGTGGCGGAGAAGAACGAGACACAAGCGGATGTTTGTGAGTCAACTTTACTCTTCTCAAGCCAGCAACAACAAAATGGCAGAACACAGGGAAACACACTGCCTTCAGGGCTTAGACACGCCCCTCAACCCCAAAGGCTGCTGGGTGAGAGACACCCCATAACATGTACACCGCAATACAATAAATATCAGAAGAAAAAAGCTCAAATCTAAATTCATCCAAAACATCCATGTTGACAGCACACCACTGTGAATGATTGAAATTGCAAATCCATACCTTGCAGGCACAAATTTCCCAAAAAATATTTTAAAAGAAAGATTTTTAAGTACGTACTGTATATTGTTGTTTTCTGTTTGTTGGATTCCATCTAACTTGATCTCATTCATACAGCATTTCTCCAGGCTTCTTGATGATTCAGCCGATATTTCTGCCCTGGATGTTGTCTCCAGTTGCACAAAACCAGATTTTGGTTACACCAGAGCCAGAGGTACAGTATAATTTGGGTGTCTAATCTCTTCTGCTTGTGGACATAATCCATCAAAAAACCCTTGTGAGTTTGGAATGAGCGTGACAGCTGACGGGAACAGGTATGGTGGCAAAGCGTCTTCCTTTGACTGTCACTGTCACTAACATGTCCATACATTTTCTTAATTCACATCCTGCCATTAAGCCAGATATATATTTATGTTCATTTGTGTATGTGCTTTCATTTTTTTTTTTTTTTTAATACAGCTATTTCTCAAGTTAGTGCGCTTGGTCCTGGCGGCAGACAAAATGGCAGAAAAGTTAATCTGATATATAGATGGAAAGAAATTGCATTATGTTTATTTAACCTTTAAGAACTAGAAACTATGGGATGTGACATCAATGAGTGTGTTTAAGTTTGGACAGCTAACCTTTCTGCTTTTAACATGAATGATATGTATTTCCAATGTCTGCTGTTGCCCCAAACACTCACACTCATGCACACAAACATGACAGAGACAGAGTGAGGCCTCACTGGGTCCCGTCAGGCTGCCATGAGTAATCTGCCATCATGGTCGTCACTGTGCAGTTCCATAATTGGATAATGTGGGGCAGAAGAGGCACTCAGCAGCCAGCCAGGGGATTCCCTAACCACACATTGAGTTGTGATGTAAAGACTAGTCGCACAGCTGCTCAGATTTTGTGATGTGGTCCATTGTGTAAAAGCAGGTTTGGAAACCATATCATGACAAAAAGTCATTCCACGTTGGAGGTTGTTGTTATTTCATTTTATTTATTTGAGGACAGTGCATATTCATGAACACATCCAGAAAAACAGACTTTAGTGTAAATGTGCTGGATTTAGCTTAATTTATTTACTTGGTACACTGTAATGAACACACAGGGGACACATCCCATGGTGGAAGAGATCATTTCCATCCAGCAGTTGTGTTGTGCATGTTTTACCGGTAAGGCAAACTGGAGCACCTTGGGGGCTTGAATACACTATATCACACTCATGCATTTTGTTTTTCTTACAAGTTCTATATTTACCAAGAATGAAACATTATCCCGCTTTCACCCTCAAGATCTTCTTCATGCTCATGATCTACAGTATCCACCTCTTTTGAGACTAAAGATCTGTGCACAGACCACACACACTTAAGGACAGACACACACACACACACACACATGAGGAGTCCCACCACAGGTCATGCCATGAGAGAAAGTTTTTATTGAGCCACGCCTCCTAAGACTAAAAATCTGGTTAAAAGTCCTCTAGTGTGTGTCCAGCTTTATTCAGGAAGTTGCAATGGGAGCTGCCATCTTGTGTTTATGTTCAAACTGAAGGTCTGACTTGAGCTGATATTGGCTTTGATTGTTGTTATTGGTGAAACATGTAACATTTACAACAAACTGCTGTGTGAATATATTGATCAGCTTTGGTCCTTTAGAGTCCCTCACAGACAAATAGCCAATTAGAGAGACAAAAAAAGTAAGTAAGATAACTTTTTTGAGACTTTTTTCATGTCATCCTTCCACTGAAACTGAACCTGACCCACACAAACTTATTTACTTTGAGCTTTTTTACAAGTTTTTGTTCATTCCCATTTTATTTTCTTCACTCACTCACATTAACAACAATGGAAATCCCAGCTCACAGGAAGTGCTAAGACAAACAGGAAATTCTTAGACAACAAAAGTGGGCGGAGATGAATAAGGCTGTTGCAAAAAAAAAAAACAATATAAAGGACAATTTTCTATATTCCAAGACCACAATACTGTGTGACTTTTTATTTAGTTTGATTTAACCACCACTGAGACCTCAGAATCTCTTTCTATATTGTGTAGACCAGGCCTCAGTGGAGACCCTACTATACATGTTTAAGTGAATCAGAGCATCTTGAGGACAAACTGGGAGAATACACAAACTCCACAGAAAGGCCCCACACGCTGCACGGTGACATTGTGATATTGCAACAGAAAACAGTAATGGTAATGGTTACATTATCACTATTTGCCATTGACTACCTAACCTTTTGTTTCTGAGTGAAAACATATATCCTCCAAGTATCTTCATACTAAAAATCATATAATAATAACAATATAAATACTAACAATGATTCGCATTTACACCTCTTTAACAGCGGTAATCAAGCTGAATGACTTATGGTAAATAGTGGGGTATGACTCTGTGGTTTACTCAGTGGTGATGCATTCAGCAGTGACCTGGTCTGTTTCTGCTCCAAAGGAACGTCTCTGTCCTGGGCGCATTCCATCAACATCATCATAATAATAATAACGCTGCTGATGTTTCCTCCATCAGCTTCCTGTTCCTGGGGGGATCTGTCTCCCATCACCACTGTCAATTAGAGCAGCTCCTTCTCCCATGGACTTCAGCATAATCTACTTTCTCACTGGACTGATCACATTAAGGTTTGGATGGTGCCATCATGGTTTAAGGGCCAAAAGGAGGCAAGTCAACCAATGACAGCCATGAGTAATGAATGACCCACCATCGACACGCCAGAAGATGGTGTTGTGATAAAAAAAATTAAAAAATTAAAAAGATTACATCTCAACACACACGAAAACATGCAGAAAGTCAAACATACTGTACATTGAAGCGATGATCTCATTGGCGGTTAATGTTTTGAGCTTGTGCATGTCTAAACAGTCTTACAAACCAATCTACCTGATCTATAACATTGATCAAAATTGTGACTCACCACTAATAGCAGTACAGGTTCTCAATGGCGCACCTCAGACTTGCCACAAAGATAAAACTCAGACAATATATTAATTACAACTAAAATCAAGGTATTTTGCAGATTGTGCATGTTATTATATATTTATTATCAAAATACAGCATTTGTTGACAAACCAAGTTAGGTCTTAGGCAATTAACAAGAAATCTGACCATCCAAAACTATGAAAGCAATTTATCTGCTGTTACTTCAGGAAAAAGGTGCTTTTCCGAGTTATTAGTAACCTTCTGGGTCTCAACTCAAAGCACAGCTCTAGATTAATATTGTAAGGGAAGATACTGCAGGGAAAACTTTTTTTGGGCCAATTTGCTCTCTTAACATATAAACTTTCACCTGATCTTTACAATAAGGTGTTCAATAATTGCACTGATTCAACTTTCTTCATAGAACTATATGGGAAATTGTCACTTCAAATCATAAAATCTACCACTTTGTCCACCTCTTACAGACGCCAAGCCTTCCAGTCTTGGACTTGGACAATATTTTGAAGAGATTTTTTCAATATTTACTCCTCATTTGTTGAGTTTTGAACCCCATAAAACAAGGTGAAATTTCATTTTTTTTAAATTGATTTATTCAGTAAGAACTAGTTTATTAAAAAACTAAACATATCCCAAATCCTCTCTGAAGCTTTGCAACTAATATAACAAGAAATAAACACATTTAAACCTGGCTCAATCCATCATTCTTGTTGCCAAAAATGTAGGAAATTTAGGCAATTTTTATGCATAAAATTTTTAAATGAAAACATAACATGACTTGCAATACATTTTAATCATATTTATGTCAGTAATAAACAGCAAAGGTTTGATATGGATATCACTCAATTACATGTTTCCTCCAATTCACCAGTGTGTCACCTTAACTTGGAAACACACAATGGCCACCCCTGTCTTCTGATTGACCCCTGAGTGGGAGTCAATAATAAGTTTAAATACATTTTTCATCTGACTACAATACAAACTAGACCAGAAACTACAGTAAATATGCAAGTATTTTCATAACTAAGAACAGATTTGAGCAAGCAAGTTTACCAGAATGATGAAATATGTTCTTCATGTTAGACTTTTTTTTTTTACAAGATACAAGATTCTTTATTTGTCAAACCATGTGAATGGTTCGAAATTATGTTTCTCTCATCCTTGATTGTGGAGCAGGGGGAGGGGAAAGAGGGGAGAGAGGGGAGGGAGTTCAGCTTCCCGATGGCCCTGTGTACGAAACTGTTCCTCAGTCGACTGGAACTGACCCGTAGATTCCGCAGTCTCCTCCCTGAAGGCATCACCCTGAAGAGACTGTCCGATGGGTGCGAAGGGTCCCCGGCCATTTTGATGGCTTTGCGGGTGAGACGGGTGGAGTACATGTCCTTAATAGAGGGGAGAGGGGCTCCACAGATCTTCTCCGCAGCTCTCACGATGCGCTGGAGGCTCCTTCGGCTGGCTCCTTAGGCTGGTTCTTATGCCTCCAGTGAAAAAAGACACGTCGAGGGTAAAACATGAAAGTGCATAACATAAAAGTGCAAGAAAAACTATAGAGACCCTCTAAGGAATTAAAGTTTGGGCACAAAAAGTGTGACAGCGTAATAGTAGAGTGTGCACCCACTAAACTAAAGCTTGGTGGTTTGATCCCAGCTCCAGCCATGTTTTTGTATTGTGGTGCAATAATGTGAAACCGAAATTACGCATCAAGCATTTACTATTTACTATAAGACAGAAACTGCTAATGTACAATGTATTTCTGTTCTGTATATTGTACTGTAGAGGTCAAAGCCAACTTGACCATGTTTTTGCTAATTGATTCCTGTTCAGATTTGTGCAGTTAATTGAAATAATTGCTATGTGTTTCCATACATGTGCCTATCCTGTATACTGTATGTAACAACCACTATTCTAACCAAATTAACAAAAATAAGTGCAGCATCTTTAATGTTGATCCTGTTTTCATACGCTGCTCTGTATAAGATTGTATCGGTTGTTTAACATTTTGGGGGGGATTAAAATTGACAACATTGTTCATAGTTGCATGGTGAACAACATAAGACTGATGCCCGTACCACTCTGATGGTTAGAAAAATCCACTCACTTGGGCACTGTGGGGAGAATCAGAAGCACCTACGTATACGTATGTGGCAGTGCCTTTTGTTTTAAACTCAATGCCGTCTGAAAATAGAAGTCAGCGCTGGGCAAATACCCACCAGGGTACCAATCTGCGCTCGTATGGATGCAGCTGAAGCAGTAGACATGGGATTGATGTCATGACAAGACAATGCAGAAGATTAGAAAAAAACATTTATAGATCTTTGCTCCATAAATCCAGGCGATCCGGGGATTTATTTCAAGTGAATCTAAAATTAGACAGTTGATAAAGGGGCTATGTTCGAAGAATACAACAAGACAAACACGCAATATACATAAAGTTACAAATGACAGCGGTGTACAGCGATCAATGTGTACGTGAACCTGTTCAAATCCTGCTCTATCCTTAACCTTGTTCGGTCTTTGGACTAAACACTCAGACCATCTTGCCTGTGTGAGTCTGGTGTGTGAGCGGTGGTAATTGAGAGGCTACATTGTGCTCATAAGTTTACATACCCTGGAAGAATTTTAGATTTTTTTTTTTTTGGCCATTTCTCAGATCTGTGTGTTTACTCTTTTTAAATAATAATGACAACAGAAACTACCAAAACGACCCTGATAAAAAGTTTACATACCTCAGTTCTTAATACCGTGTATTGCCCCTACAACATCAATGACAGCTTGGAGTGTTTTGTGGTAGTTGTCAATGAGGCTTTTCATTTTCACTGATGGTAAAGCTGCCCATTCGTCTTGTAAATTCCTGGTCTTGTCTTGCATGAACAGCACGATTGAGATCTCCCCAGAGTGACCACTCCAGAACCTTCACTTTGCTGTAGCCACAGGTCCAAGTACGTCCCATGCGCAGCTCCCGGGCTGATGAGTGCACATTTTCCTCCGGTATTTTGTGCGAACATGCTGCATTTATCCCGCCATCAATTTTGACCACGTTTCCTGTGCCTTTGTAGCTCACACATCCCCAAATCATCAGCGATTCACCTCCGTGTTTCACATTATAATGGTGCACCTTTCATCATAGGCCTTGTTGACCCCTCTCCGCATGTAATGTTTACGATTGTTGCCAAAAAGTGACATTTTGATGATGTCACTCCAAATGACTTTGTTCCAGAAATGTTGAGGCTTCTTGCTTTGGTGTTTGGTGTATTGTGCAATACTATGTGGCATTTGTGTAGCAATGGCTTTCTTCTGGTGCCTTCTTATTGTGCATGTTGAAAAAGCCATACCACTTTTTTCAGAGTCCTGTAATTCAAGAACAAATCTCCTGGCAGTCATTGCTGAACGTTTTCTTGGTCTATCTGGTTTGGTTTCAACAGAATCCCCCGTTTTCCACTTCTTGATTAGAGTTTGAACACTACTGATTATGGCATTATTTTTATATTCCTCTTCTGTACAGTTCAATTACCCTTTCTTGCACAATTATTTTGCTTTCCCCATGACTCAGAAACCAGAATCGTCAGTGCAGCACTGGATGAAAGATGCAAGGGTCTGTCAGGAGCCCAAAATCTTACTAACTTTTTATACACACACACACTGATTGTAAGCAACACAATCACAGGTTTGAATGGTTACCTTTAGTGACCATTCGATCCTGTTTGTGTCACTTATGTGCATGCTATTACTATTATTATTATTATTATTATTATTCCCTTGACACACACTTCAAATTGCTAACATATAGGTCTATTATAAAGCAATCAAATTACCAATCCCTTGCCATAACTATAAGTATCTATTATAGTTGACTAGGTGCATATGAGTCAACACATTAATTGCAACTATTCTTTCACGGAATAATTAAGGCCTAAACAAGAAAGAAAACAAAACTACAGTAATCTCACCATAGACCTGATGGATTCGACCATGAGCAATAGCAATGACGGAAGCGGCTTGCTATTGACGTCTTAGGCCGTGATCGAATCTGTGGTCCCGTCGGGCAGGAGAAAACAGTGGGGTGTATAAATGCGAGGAGCGTGAAAGGCGGACAGAGACAGAGAGAACGAGAAGCACCAACGCCAGACCAACAGAGTGGAGATAAAGTGCAGTAGCGTCAGCACCTTGGACAGCACCAGCAAAACCTTGGACAGCACCAGCCAAACCCCAGCAAAGACATCTTTGAGAACAGCCAAACTACATGTAAGTCACTTTTAAAACTTAAAGCTCCAAAGATTAGCAACACAATTCCATTTTTGGCGAACACGAAGTTTTGTGACAACCGCATGTAGGCTACAGTCTTCTGTCATGTTTTGCAATCGCACATGGATATATGTAACAGTGAACATTTGATTTTTAATTTATTGCTGGTGTTTTTTTTCACTTGTGGTTCACACAAGAAAAACCACAGCGCGAGTTGTGCGTAATTACGCACTAAATGTCGCATTATTGAGCTGTAGAGAAACTTTCAAATCTAATGCGCATTGTAAAATTGTTGATTTTCCTTTTTCGTTTCAGGTATAAAGCAATGTCCCAGCGGAACGGTCCCCAGCTGCTGCTCCTAATAGCCCTGTGCAGTGTATTGTACTCCCGCACCCTGAGTCTACCATATGCATCAATGAGGTAAGCGCAACAGCGCATTTTGATCCTTAGATGCCTTAAATATTCAGTTTTGTGGGAACTCGTGGAAGACCTTAGCACCACGTTAGCACCTCAAAGGTCCAACCTTACAATGAGTAAAGTATAGTTTATATGCAAATAACAGAACGCTGGGCAAACTTGAGGGAAAGTCCAGCTGGTTTTCCACATATATAAGCAAAATAAAGATTATTCAAATTCATCAGATTAGGACACCATGACAGTATCATAAAGAAGGGCTGTGTTATAAATAGGCTACATTATCCAAGAACGTTTTATTGAACGGATACACCAAGTTTTAAACTCCGAATACATTTGACTTAATCCTTATCAGAGGATTTAAGGCTGAGTGGCGTAAATGTTTCCAGCCCATAATGTGCCTATACGGTGTTTTATGTTCATACAGACCGACGAGACACGCAGACGGTTTATTCACCAGTGGATACAGTAAACTTCTGGGACAGCTGTCGGCGCGGAGATATCTGGAATCTCTCATCGGGAAGAGGGTCAGGTAAAGTGCGATGAATACCTAACTAACTGTTGCGCGTAAACCCAAATATAGGAAAGGTTTTTTTTATTTTTTTTATTATGATCATGATAATTATTATAATGTCAGTTAAAAAAAGAAAAAAGAAAGAAAGGAAAAGCACCTATACAATGGTTCTAATACTAAATAACGTTGCGTTGTTAGGTCAATATATTTTTACATAATAATGCAGGCGAAAGGCAATAGGCTATTAAAGTAATACTAATACTACTACTACTACTACTGCTGCTGCTTCTACTACTACTTCTACTAATAATAATAATAATAATAATAACAAACACACATTTTTGCCTACACCTACAAGATAACTTGTTCAATAAGATCAGTTTCATACAAAAATGATTTTTCCTGGTCCACATTACTTCAAGATATAGTTGAGGACACTGGTAGACCTTTATGACATTTACAAAAATAGGATCTGAATTATGATGATGCATTTTATGAAGGGACAACTATTGTAAAGGTTTATTGATGCTGTATTGTACAGTGAAAGGGGAGGGCAGCTCTGAACACATGAGATATAGCGTATTGTCTTGTGTTCCTGCAGTGATGAGCTTTTGGAGGAGCCAGTAAAGCGCCACACAGACGCCATCTTCACAGACAACTACAGCCGCTTCCGCAAACAGATGGCTGTCAAGAAATACTTGAACTCAGTCTTGACCGGAAAGAGGAGGTAAGAAGTCCACCTTAATTGTGTCTCTTGGTGACAAAATAATTTACCTGTTTTATTAACAAGCCAAAAAGACTGAGAAGTGTAATTCTGTGCCGATCTTGAGCAAATGAAGGGTTTCCATAGTAAAACCCATACATTTGTTGCCACTTCTGGATGAACCTTGGTCAAATTATGGTTGCTGTTTTTAGAGTGGGTGTGTTTGTGCATTAACAGCCTAGAAGACCCAGTTAGCAGCGACTCAGATGAGTCTAGGGGTGAACCGACAACCTTGCAGGAGAGCTATGACGACTTCAATGTAGACCACTTCATCAATAATTTTCAGCTGGTACGCACACCGACGCATAGTGCTGCTGTGTTCCGTCTGGCTCTTACACGTAACCTTTTTCTGTTGTTGTTTCTTGCAGCCCCTTTGAGGAGCAGTCCATGTGAATGCCTCAAGTCATCCCCATCTTTTCCCAACACCAAAAGCGACATAATCCAAAGGGACATCTGGAATTTCAATCAAACGGCAATGACGTGTGCTAATGTGATTTGTTTTTCTGTTGTACCTAAACTCATTTTAGAAAACTCTATAGATCACACCGAGCAACACGTGTGTGTGTCAACTTGTAGAAAGGAAGAAATTCAAGTTGGATATTATTTCAAGTGCTTGCAAATTGTCCAGTATCCCATGTTTTCCATTAATTATGTAAAAAGAATAGCTTTTTGTGTGTAACTCTCTCTCTCTCTCTCTCTCTCACTCTCTCACTGAGGAATATGAACAAATGGACTCAGCAATGGCAATTTTCTCGAACTAATGCTTCCACAAAATATCCTAAATTAAATTGTTGCGGTCACTTGAGACACTTAATGTAAGTCTTTAGCTTCCATTATCTTATTTGGTTTGGATTTCTTTTTTACCTTTTATTTTCATACCAGGACCATTCTAGGACCTTTTCAAGAATGATTTGGGCCTAATTTTTCAATTTAGAGCACAGGGCTGAGACTTGAGCCCATAACGCGGAGGATACAGTGTTCTGCCATTTGTGAAGCAGCCTTCACCATGATGCACGCGACTATTCCTGTTTGTATCCTGTAATATCAAAGGAGGGCACTAACTTAAAGACCTAGAGAGTCAGATTAATTCTAAAACAATGCAAAATTACTGAATTACAGGGAAAATAGAATCACCTTAGCAATGAATACTTATGTAGAGCTGAATGAGGTTGTACCGTATAACTAAGACTGAAAATGCACATTGCACCTGTTGATTAGAAACCAACTGATCCCAAATGATAAATAAAACAAAGGTTTCTTCAGAGAGTGGTCCTGAAATGATTTAAAATGTTCCCAGAAGGTTACTTGTTATTATTTTGTTCAAATCACTCTTCAGAGTTTCATATGATTAAAATTCTAAGATGGCATTGATGTTGATGTATGGTGTGGAAATGGAGCACATTTTGATGATGCATTTAATCACTTTATACTGTAGGCTAGTGGTCACCAACCAGGCACAGTCCCAGTCGCTCTCATCCTGAATTACACGACTTGCTTATTTTGATTTTTCTCCTATAAATATCAGCTTTGAGGAAAATGGGCTTTGGACTGGGAATTATGGGTTCCACCGGGCAACGCTGATTATAGACCTAATGCTTAGCTGTTGTATGGTATAACCTTTAGCATAAAGTACTCCTAAAGAAAACTATTCATAAGATATTGTAGGCCTTGCCCTTGTGGATGTCCTCCTCTCAGAAAAGAGCTAGGTGATGTTTGGCTGAAAAGGGTTGGTGACCACTGCTATAGACTATATCTGTGCATACACCTGCCTTTAATGCATATAAAACTATGTCCGCCACCTATGAAATAAAAGACTTGCTCTATTTTTCAAAGATGAGTGGTTGTCTAGCTTTTACCATTATGTGAACGTCTAAATAATGCAACACAACATGGTATTTGGCAACAGTCACGTAGAAGAATGAAGATGGATGTGACCAGACACATATGAGTTAAAAAGACGGGATAAGCACTGTATGACCTTCTCTTCTTCCCTGTGGCTGTCTGCTGATTGACATGAAGCCAGATGACACTGACGTAGAAGCATTAGCAGGGATATGTGCCATTAGAAGTTCAGTTTACTCTTTTTTTCTCTGATCTAACTTTAGTATCACTAAAGACAGTGACTTGAATTGAACAATAACAGTACGGTGAAAACAAAATGCTTCCAGCTGAAGTAAACATGAGCCCAGGACCGCAAAGAGCGGCTTTTCCATTTTCAAATGTGCTGTTGCAGATGTACATATGTAAATGATTGAAAAACAAGCACCGTTTACAAATTCTGTTGAAACCAAAAGAAACAGTTTAATTGAATAGTTGAGTGCATCCTCCCAGCCAGCACTGACATGGAGTTGTGGCTTTCAGAGGAAGTGGGTCTTCCTGCTGCTAATGTACTGAAGTTGATTTTGTGATGCTACATCCACCATCGCCGGCCATGCTTTCTTCACTGTTGCTGCTCAGCACTATTAGGAGACTTCTCATTGAGATAAAACTCTCCACACACAAAGATGATCCATAACGGTCTCCAAAAGGATGTTGTTTACCACAGAAACCTGCAAATGGCTCAGTGTATGTTTGGTGTACTTTCAAACTAAATAGAAATCTCACTGGTAACGAACACAAACATATCTAAAGGGCCTTTTTGAAGCAACAGGGCAAAACGATAGAGACGTGGGAACAAATCTAAGGAGGGTGCCTTAGTGACAATAATAAACAAACAAAAATGGGTAACAATGCATTTCTTAAAATATGATAGGGGACTGACATGGCTCTAATGTGACTCATTTTGTTTGTTGTCGTCACTAAAGCTGTTTGACTTGTAAATGTCATAAGCAGCTCATACGGGTCACGATGAAGAATATCATTTTAGAAATAAATTTAGATTCGGATACAGAGATCCAGAATAAACTGCAAAGGGTGAAAAGGGCTGGCTGAGTTTGCATGTTCTGTCTTTGTCGGCGTAGGTTTCCTTTGGGTATAGGCCTACTCCGGTTGGCACTATCACGAAAAACATGTTCAATAGGGTCACCTCTGGGCCAGGATGAATGAGTGTGTGTTTGTGAGCATGAATTCTGGTCAACAAAAATGAGAAATTAGCTCATGGCTACAATCTCCTCAATGTGTGTTCATCGACATGCACTTTCCCAACAAGAAAACAAATAATTAAGTCTGAAAACAACAACAATTGCTTGCTTTCGTTAGCATTTAATTTGTATTATAAAAATGTACTTGAAACTGGAATTGTCATAAGCTGTCCACATTCAAAATCACACTTGAATACAGTGGAGGAGTAGTACATTTTCATGATGATTGTCATATGAATGAAAATATCTTGCCGTATTTGTATATTTGAGAGCGTGTCCACTCCTCAGGACCTTTGTGATTACCGCTGCTGTTGGAGAGGCCCCGCTCATTAACTCTCATCACTGCTGATCTTAATGGACCAAACAGAGTAAAAATAGACCTGGAAAGGATGCCATACCTTTTAACACCAGCCACATAGTGTTCGGCGTCCATTTCTGTATGTAACAACGAGTCCTGGTAAAATAAAACAATTTGTGAAAAGAATAAAATCATTTCAAATGATGTAGGATAGCTGTCAAGTGAGATGTGCATGTTAAAAAGAAAGTTATGCATGTAAAAAAAAACAAAAAACATACATTTCTGCATGAATTAATATTCCTTAATTTGCAAATATCCAAACAAAACAGTTATATTTGGGATTCCTTAATTATGAATATGGATCATATGAATATATATTATGAATTGATGTTCAAACAATTGATGTTCCATTCATATGGATCATATGAATATATATTATGAATTGATGTTCAGGAGGGTGTGGGGAACCCTATGTCGCTCACACAAAGGTAGAGTCGGTCAGTCATAACTTAAACCTTTCACAGTGTTTATAAAAAATAAAATTTTAAACTAAAGTGAAAATAAATTATTGCTAATCCTTTTCTTTCTTTGATTTTTTGGTAGTTTTTACATCTTCCAAAACCTCCACAGTGTTTAAGCTGGATTAATAACTAAACAAAATGTTTAATTGATAGTTTTATTGATAGATGCTAAGAGACATTTATTTAGTTTTATTCTACTCTAGTAATATTACCTGTTTGCAAACTTATTTTCTTCTTTGATGGCACATTTTTTTGCACCCCCCTCTGTGTGATCCTGTCTTAAGAGTTGTTGTAACAAGTACATTTCCCCATTGAGATTAACAAAGTACTAAATTAGGGCATTTTTATAATTACAAGTGCGCAAAAGGCTACATCTCTCAAATGCCTTGGTCCCATGACTAACAATAACATTCTTGAGCCAAGAGCTTGGCAGCACAGTAGCGGAGTTTGCACTCTTGCCTCACAGTAAGAAGAAGGTCCTGATCCCCAGACCATGTGGGCTTCAGAGGTGATTTGTTCCCTCCAAGGACATGTCCTTAAAAAAACGCCCCATAGTAGGTTGCCCCATTGAAAAAATGTAACAATAAAGCATGCAGTACCTTCCTTATTATGCCAAATATGTTTTTGCTACAACACTTACTGCATGTATACACTAAATAAATGCACAAGGCTGTTATTAATGTCCAACTTATAAACTAATACAAAACTATAGTACAGTCAAACTTGCACTTGTCTAA
>OMNZ01070897.1:3466-14259 GCA_900303255.1 Lesueurigobius sanzi | reverse complement strand
TGATCGTACTTGAGGTTGTTTTGGCCCCATGCATTAGGTGGGAGAGTCGTCTTTATGGATACCTTTGTTCTTTAATCCTGTTTATTTTGTTGTTGGACTTGTCTTGTTGGAGGTGTCTATGTTTTATAGACACAGTGTCTTTCCTGTGAGGGCCCTCTATAATTGCAGAGGCTTTCCCTTCTGCCCCTCCAACGGGGTCCTTACTGAGGAGCTTAGGTCTCCCCTAGCCTTGGTGTCTACTCTTGTTCCGTTCACCTTTTTCCCATTCTCTCTCACCTTTGTTTAGCTCATTTGGTTAATCTAGTCCTTGTTTTCTTTTGTTTTTGGGGCAACTGTTTTCCCCATACATTTCCCTTTTTACTGTCTGATTGTATAGAGACCTAAAGATCTCCTTTTAAATTTAAAAGGATTTAAAATTATTAAGGACTTTGCTCACTTGTCCCTTAAGCAACTTTTGGATGACTGTTGTCGGCTGATGCAGAGTGGAGGAGTGCTTGATGGGCACCTCTAATGTTTCTGTTTATAATGTGCCCGCCCCCCCCCCCCCTTCTAGTTTTGTTTTTGTTCCCTTCTTATTTTCTGATTGTGTCGTAATATAAAAAAAAACAAAATAAAGAGTATAAAAAAAATAAAAGAAACTCATGTTTATCAAAAGAGTAAAGTCAGCACAAACACCAAAGGCAGATGCATCTCAGTTAGAGGAGGAGATGTTTGTAATAGTCTGGATGTCACAAAAAAACTCTACATCAGTAAAAGCAGCTATACAGAACCAGACTTAAATAAAATATAAGCTCTCCTGTATACAGTTTCTTCTTTTGCTTTTTTGTTTTGTTTTTACGATAGAATTGATTGATTTGGGCAGAAAGAGTAACTGAGATGAAATTTTTAGGTGTTATTTTAAACTCAGCTGGAAGCCTCATATTTAGTATGTTCGAACTAAAGTGAGTACAAGTATTGGGATTCTTCACAAAGTCAAATATGTTTTTGATGAGGCTTTGTTATATTCCTCATTAATTGTTCCTTATGTCAGTTATTGCATGGAGGTGTGGGGCAATGCTTGCAATAGTTCAATAGATCGACTGTATTTGCTGCAAAAGAAAGCTGTAAGAATCATAAGCCGTAAAAGCCCTAGAGAACATACGCATGATCTTTTTGTGAAGTTGAAACTGTTGAAATTTAAAGATTTTGTCTACTTAAAAACTGTATTGACCATGTGGAAAATCAGGAATAAGTTGTTACCAGAACATACTGTATTTATGAGAAATGTATTTTGATTACAGATGGCACAAGAAGAAAAGGGAATTTTTGTACCTTTCTCACGGACTTCGCTGAGACAGAGGGGGTTCTCGGTCACTGGAGTCAGACTGTGGGACTTTTTGGAGAACGCATTTAAATCGTCTAAAACAATAGACCAATGAAAGAACATGTTTAAGGACATGCTACTTGAAAACTATAAATGTTTATAAATTGTAGCTCAAATTTCCCAGTAAAATTTTGACATTTGTGTTGTAGTTGTGTTGTGTAAGTAGTCGCTTGGTCATCCATCTTTGTTATTATTGTAAAAGGGGCATGTAGAATGGAATAAAATAGAATAGAATAGCTTTATTGTCAACCGAAGTAGAAATTCATCTTTGGCTCACCGATATATAAACACAAAAAAGACCAGGACAGTAAACATGCCTCGAGGAGATAAAATACAAAATACATAGAAAAACACATTCAGTTCACTTCTGTAGCTGTAGTGTTGTACCATAAGACATGTCTTGACTTAAGACCAGGGGGGACAGGGCCTTCTCTGTAGTTGGACCCAGACTCTGGAATGCTCTGCCCCTCCACGTTCGAACTGCTCCCACAGTGGAGTGGTATAAGTCTCGTCTTAAGACACACTTTTATTCTCTGGCTTTTAACACCGCGTGAGTTGTGTGGTCCTAGTATATTTTTTAGTAGATTCATTTTTATTTTTTTGTTTTATGTATTTATTTTTTAGTTGCTTTTAGAGTTGCTTACACGTTTTATTGTTTTTATTATTTATTTTATTATTGGGGGACTGCAATGTTTAGTCTATTGTTTTAACTGATTGTGTGCAGCACTTTGGGACAATCATGTTGTTTAAATATGCTATACAATAAAGTGGATTGGATGTCTTCATCATGCTCCTTTTCACCCATATACATATATATAACTTTTTTGACTTTTTTGATATTATTAGATTGTGTTGAATCATAGAGGCCAAACGGAAAATGCCTCTGGAAATGTAATGTGACTTTAAGCCTAGATGTCGACTCATCAAGCCTTTGGGCAACTTCTTCGAGATTCGAGAGAGCTGGTAGATCCTGATTGATAATGGCTTTATCAATTCTGTGTTTCCGGTTAACAAAAAAATGATGAGTCAAATTGACCAGGGCTTTTGCTGGTGATTGTCAAAATAAAATAGTCCAAGGCAGCCTGAATCAGGTTCAAATAACATTCCTTTCCCCTTTTTTTCCTTCATGATTGGATAATAAATCCTTCTGACTTTGTGTGAGAAGGAGGATAAGAAATGAGTTGAAGGTACTGTACATCTCATCCACTGCCAGATGAGACAGACTAGACGGTATGTCTATGCAAGCCTGATTGGAGGTTATTAAAACATATAAGTAAATATGTTATGACAGATGCACCAATCCAGCTTTTTTGCTTCCGATACCGACACTTGGGGTTTGAGTATCTACCGATATCCCGTACCAACCGATACCGTGAGAATGAAAAAAAAGTAGGTTTGTAGATGACATATTTGTTGTTTATGTAAACTGTTTTGTAGTGAGTGAAAAACTGATTGGTCCATGTTATATTAATACAGAGAAATTCCATCATAAAATAATCAGATCATTAATGTATTACAAAATGTTTTGTCTGTGACAGTATCAAACTAAAATACAAACACAGACCTTCAACATTGGACAATATTATTTCACTCTGTTGTCATAGCTTCAGCCACAGCCTTGATTGGTTGACGCTAGCTTTAGTATATACAGTATTTTGCGTAGCGATCTAAAATACTATTGCAAAGTCTTCACTTAGATTACGTTGGTTAAAATATCGGTTCATTTGGAATCGGCTCCGATATCGGTGCATCCCTAATAGACTACAATATTTTTAAGTCACGTGATCCATGTCTCAGTATCTGTAAAGTGACAATGAGTTTAATAGCTTTTCTGAACCAGGGGTAAAGCATGGCATATATGAGAGGGTTTACACAGGAGTTAAGGAAATACACGTAAATGGACACAAGTTCTATTGGAACACCAAATATAAAAATATTGGCCTCAGAGTAGCCTACAAAATAAAATGGAGAGTAACACAGAAGATACACAACCACAAGAATACCCAGGTTCCGAGCGGCTTTAATCTCAGACTTTCTGGAAGTTTCTGTTACAGTTGCATGAGAGCGTATGGCACGGGCCTGGGATGCAGCCATCACAAAGATTTTTGTATAAAGGACCACAATAGTTGTGACAGGGATGGCGAAAGTGAAAAAAAAGCTAGGATCTCTTGAAATGTGAACCATACATTCTCCATGGCAAAGTCTATATTGATCTTGATTTATAACATTGTCCGTATAAACACCAATAGCATACAGAAGTGCACAGATCCAACACACAGAAATACTGATGTTTATGACCTTGTCTGTCATTTTTGTTGGATAATGTAAGGGGTCACATATTGCTATGTAACGGTCCACTGAAATGAGGACTACAGTTCCTACTGAAGCTATGATTGCAGTCGAAGGCACAAGGTAAATCAAACCACACAAAAGCTCCCCAAAATACCAACAGAATTTCCACATATTTCCCATAATTGGTATCGCCACGAGACCTACGAGAAAGTCTGAGACAGCCAGGGAGAGGAGGATGAGGTTAGTCGAGGAGTGGAGCTGCCTGTGAGAAACAGAAAAACAAGGAAAAGTTTTTTGATTGATGTCCTTGTTTCGTCTGTATCTTTACATTACCTGAAGTGAGAGATGGAGATGATGACCAGCAGGTTGAGTGCAGCGGTGAGCGTGGAGAGGAGAGCCAGCAGAACATCCACGAGGCCAGTCTCTAATGTGTTTGGAGGCTTTACGCAGGAGCTGTTGGGGAGATGTGGGAAACAAAGTTCTAGCTGCACAGTCTCCATAACGGCAGTGACCGACCAGGACAGCACTGATATAACTCTAGACTCTTCACCCTCCTCTAAATATTGTCCACCAATCCCTTTGCGTCACGGCACAACTTTTATAATGGTTTCATGCCTTACGTCATTGTTACTCTCCAGGCTTCCAGGTCCAGAATAAAACTTTGCACGATTACATTTTTTCAAAGGCCAAAAGTGCAAAAATATGTGGGGTGCTAGTTTCTCCCCAGCTGATCCTATAATATCAACTCATCCTAAAAAGGTTATTATACTAATTTGACATTTATTTATTTCAAAAGGAATAGCCTCGTTTTCAAGGGGGTCCTCTAATAAGTCTAACTTATACGATGATAAAACGGCAATACCAGGCGATGTTACGGACCTTGATGAAAATGAGAGAGAGTCATTTTATCTTTTATTTCTAAATTGTTTTTTTTGGCAACCTCAGAGTGGGACTCATTCAGTTTAGATAATGGTCTGAAGCAGTGGTTCCCATTTCCCAACCTTTCTTGTTTGGTGTACCCCTTGGGCCTTTCATTCATACTCCGAGTACGCCCTGCTTTACGGGCTTTGTTGATTTGGTCAAAAGTGAATGAAAAAATCTTTATTAGCACTAAGAGCTAAATAATCAACTCTTACTGTTTACTGTTCAATCACGGTTTATGCAGCTCAGCAAATCAAATTTAATGCTCACATACTATACACTAATGTCTCAAGCCCAAAAAAATCGGTATGTATTTCATTACTTTCAACTTACAAACATTCCATGAAATAGAGAAATGCATAAGCAATTTTGGATATTGAAATCAAACAAAACTAACAAATATTCAAAAGCAAATTTAACACAACCATCAAAAATATAATTCAGTTTTGTATGCTGCTGGTCCCCGTACCCCTGGTTGGGAACCACTGGTCTGGAGATTTATCCTCATAGTTGAGAACAAGGAGTAAAATATTTACAAAAAACATATATACCTAACTACCTTTTAGAGACAAAACAGTTTTTGTAATACTTGCTTTGTCTGAGTCTGTGCATATCCCAGAAACAATTAATCGATTGCTAAAATAGTTGACTGTTGACCTTTTTCAGACCTACAAGGGACATAATGCCCCAGGCAATTTCGGGCAAAATGAGACAGGAAATTACGGGGATCAACAGCAAGCTGGACCAAATGAATGATGACCTACACAGCCTTACGACCCGGGTAACGCGAACCAAAACAAGAATCTCTGAACTCGAAGACTGGGCAGTGCGCATGACGGAGGGAATGCGTTCGCTGAAGGAGCAGCACGACATCCTCCAAAGAAAGGTGATCGATTTGGAATCCAGATCACATCAAAACAATATCAGAATCTTGGGTCTGCCTGAGGGGAAAGAGACAGCTCATGTGTCGCAATTTGTGGATTCCTTCCTGAGGGAGCACTTGCAGGTACGGGAGGATTTGGATTTGAAAATACAACGTGGCCATAGATCTCTAGCCACGCTGTCAAACCGCTGTCAGATGCCCCCCAAGACCCATAGTTGTTCATTTCCAGGAATACACGACCAAGGAGCTGGTCCTGAGGGAGGCATGGAGGAAGAAAATCGAGGTGGGCCCCAGATGCATTGGCTTGATCATTATCCAGCTGAGGTAGGCAAGAGGCGCAAAGAATACAACGCCATCAAAAAAATTCTTAAAGAGAAGAACATAAGGTTCCAGACGGCATTCACAAACATAAGGATACACTGGTCCTTGAGATGTGCTCAAGATGCTTACACTGAGTTGGAGAATAGAGGCTTCCTGCAGAGGCATCCAGCAGTGCCGGAGGGAGTCGGTCCGAGCGCATCATCGCCTCCTTGGGGCTCACGGAGCGGGTACTCTTCCGATTGGTGGCCGAACAGCGGAGTTTCGGGAGTCGCCGGAGAGTTCCTGAGGCCTGATCAGCGGTGAGACTCAAACTCTGAGCTGTTCTGGTCCCACGCTGCGCAAAAACCAGGTGGGAAATTCAAAATGGGACGCATAGTTTTACTGCTAAATATGGGACAAATCTGTATTTTAAGGGACGAGTGGCAACCCTAGTTAATGGTCCTGATTGGAAGACCTACCCAATCTATCCGTGCTATGCCCTTGAGGAAATTCTTTGAAATAATTATTAGTACGTGAGCACGAAATGATTCCTTTGCATGACAGCGGAATTTTGAACTGGAGCTGAGAGCTTGAGTAGTTCCTGACCCACAGACCAGAGGGTTACAATTGTCTAACGAAACAAAGGCTTGAACAACCATTTCCAGTCCACTGTGAGGCAGCATACTTTTGAGCAATGTTTCTCAGGTGGGAAAAACAAGAATTGAATTGAAAAATGTGTTTTTATTTTGTTGTAAATTGCCATTAACTGCCATTTTATTATACTTACATATAATAAATCATGTTTATTTTTGATAAAAAGTCCAAGTTCTCATTGCACGTTTGTATTATTTTTACACTAAACAATGCCTCTATAAACATAAAAGGCTATCACCCTGACCTTCTATGTCCCATCTGCATTTACTTGCAATTTACTTTTTTTTAACATTTTGCTCCAATGTTTCACCATACATTTGCCCATCATGACAACGCAAAACAAGATGGCCACAGTCAAGGTAAAAAAAAAAAAAAAGCTTAAATGTTTTTATCTAGTACCGTTTTGAATTTCAGGGCGTCTGTATAAGCGCAAAGTTAGCTTTTTTGTAAAATGCTGAGTTAACATTATCATATTTTTGACACAAATTTTCAACGCAACTTCGCACCGTTAACCAGAGGCCTAGAAAAACACATGTTGGTGACACCCTGTCACCTAGAACTCGATGGACCGCACTGTACAAAGGACTGTACCAACAGGACAGTATAGTGATAATATTACATTGACAGTTCTGCTTAGAACATTAGGAAGTTGGAGAGGGAGACCGGGGGCTAAAATAACAGGGGTAAGTTGTAACAGTGGTCCTAGCAGAAAAGGCTATGAGTCAAACTCCATCATTTAGATGTCTCTAGTTAGCCCTATGTGTAAGTCATGCAGCAGTGTGATGCCATCATAGAAGTCCTTTCAGTTTTGGAGTGAGGCCATTTTGTTTGGCTGTTGACAGGGTGAGTAAATTATAATTTTTTTTTTTCAATATTCCTCCTGGAATCAATGCATTTGTGTTTAGTGGTTTGAAAGTGGAACAGTCAGAGAGAGCTATGGCCAACATTTACCCATGGCACAATGTCTAGAGGAAATACTTTAGAACTTTGGTAAAATGGTGGGAATACTTCAAACATCCCCTTCAGGGCTAGTTGTAACATGGCTGCTGGGGTAGGTTGTAACATTGTTACAACCAAGTTTGTTCAGCCTGAAAGTGAGATTTCACACACAAATTGAAAATAAAGCATCAGATGGTGCATCCTGGTGACACTTTCTGCACTAAATAAAGACTAAACTTAGTAAAGTCTAACTCAGAAACTGCCTTTTTTACTGTCTCCAAGCAGTTCATGCAGAATGCGTGAGTTTTCTGGCCCTTGGTGTGAGAGCTGGAGGGAAGTCTCACACTCAATGGATGAGACTTGGCATGTCTGCAGTTCATGCTATTAATGCTCTGGTCCTTTTCCCTTTAATAAATGATACACACTGATGTTACAACTTACCCCTGTGGTTGTTACATCTTACCCCAGCATGGGGCTTGTTGTACCATTTTGGGTCGGTCCACTTAGCATGAGGCCATCATAATGTTACTGCAAATGTTACTTTTAGCCCTGGTCTCCCCAGTAGTGTTATCAATCACTTAATAGGAAAAAATAAATGAAGTAAGGACGTTTTCAGTTTGTAGTGTTTTACTGAAGAAACGTGTGGCTTACACTGACTAACTGTAGTTCAGGGGCAGGGACCTCACCCTGTTCCATTTTGAACATGTGGCAAATTCTTTATTTGTATTTTGGTATGTTCTATCAGTGACTTCAAAAATTGCTGCTGTTCAAAATAACTGAAATTAAATTTACATAACAATTTATGCACACTGTCGCGGGTTCAATTGTGTTCATTTTTTACAATAGCACAATATGGAAAAGTCTTAAATATCATTTAATTCTGCTAATAATTTTAATACAGGCTATTTACAGCCTCTAGAACAGAACAGAAGGTTGTGCATTACATTTCTGACACTTTCATTTTTTAGAAGCACCCTAATCATCATATTGACCATATCACCTTTGCTCTGCCCGATACGGCTAAGCGGAGTAGGGCCTGGTCAGTACTTGGATGGGAGACCGCTGGGGTGAAGCCTGGGCAGTGTTGTTGGGATTACTCCATAAAAGTAATCCAACTACTGATTACTTTAGTAAGTGTAAATCTGTCCTTGGCTGTAACTTGATTGAATAATGTTTACTGCTTAACACAAAATTAATTTTAAAACTGTATATTTCATAAAATAAATGTACAGCAGCTGTATTCGACTTTTGCTCAGGCCTTAATCTTAAAATTAAGATTTTCAGCTCAAAATATTACAAAAAAGTAATGGAATCCTTACTTGATGAAGTAAATATAATGTTATTACCAGTTTTGCAATTGACGTTCGAGTCAAGCTTGCGTTAGCTCAACCAGCGCCCCTTGTGTTTCTGTTTCCAGTGCCTCTCGTTAGCATATTAGCCTATACCTCGCAGTTGTGGATGTAACTCGATACATAACGTTCATCCATCTGTTTCCACTTATCCAGGTCATGGAGATCACACTGCACCAGTCCCTTATGGCTCCTCTTATAGGCCAGGGACAAAGTTAGTTGAATACCAAATTCAGTGAGATTCTGACATGGTACTTGCGCTGGGGCAGTGTTTGATGTGGCCCTTTACAGTATCAAATTCAACCAGCATCAACTGTCCCTGTATTAACAGACAGCGGTAATTACAAAAAGCAGTATTTATCATATTAATAATGGGCTGAACATCGGAACACTCTAAAGTTTAACTTGGCCAACTTTAGACACATACAGGGGTCACTTACCACCGAGGCGTCCTATTTGTATCTAAACTCTATGATCTTGTCACATTTTATGTATTATATCTCGAGATGGTCACAGGGCTGTAAAACTGTTCTGGGGCCTCTCCAATAACTATATAAATATGCGCTTAAGATCCATGATAAGACATCCAGGCAGTATCAGCACTGTTCCATCCACACTAAATATGAAATTCTGAATTTTGAAAACTTTATATTTTATACTAATGTTTGCTTCCTGTTTAAAATTATCCATGGCCTCAGTGCGCCTCCTTTGAGAAAATTTGTAACATTATGTGCTGACAAAATTACACTTCTAGAGGAGAATGCAGTGTCACAAAATGTAGAACAACTTTAGCTAAATCTGCCTTCTCTGTTCCATCCATGAGTCAGAGGAACACACTCTGACAGAGATTATAACATGTACTACATTTAAAACATTTGCTTCTTTAACTAAGAAATGGCTGCTAAAAAGTCAAGTTTGCACACACGTCTAATAACTTTGTGAGTGTCTGTGGGTAATATACTTTAGCAGCGTTACAGTATTGTATTTCAACTTATATTAAATTAAATGTATGTAAATTATGTTGTTTAAATTGTAACTTAAGACATGGTCATGTATCCATCTACATTTAGAATCAGTCTAGTAAACTGTAACATCAGCTTGCCCAGGGACTACAGGTCGAAATGTTTGTTATAACCTGGTACAATGCATCTTTCCTTTGTGTCCATGTTAAATTGTACACTGTCCCTGTACAAATAAATACATACCATACCATACCATACCAACATGTCTAAAACTTTCTGTTTCCCATTTTGTTTTGGTTACGTCATTGTTCATAGGGTCTTGCTCAACTATCCACAAGTTGTATCTTTGACCAGCATTAGGCCAGTATCAACAACAAGTGAAAACTGAAAGTGCACTGCAGGTCCCAGAGTTTGTCATTAAGAGTTCTCACTTCTCACATTTCACACCTGTAATTTGTCCCATGGTGAGTGCGGTGGCACATTGACGAAAGCTAATGACTCGCAGCATCAGAGACTACTGGTGCCACGGTGACTAAAGCAAGCAACGAACAACAACAAAGGCTCGTACTTTTACTAACTTTGACGCTGGATCACTCATCCATCCAGTAACTTTTTAAAATATGGAATTAAAAATACACTGGAGTAGGCTTCCAAACTGTTCATTTTGACAACATACCTGTATTTTAATTTAGTTGAGTTGATATGAAATGCTATGTCAATTTAACTAAAATTGACTAAAATTGAAATTAGTTCAGTCAGCTTTACATTGTTATGATAGTATTCAAATATATACTATATATATATATATACATGTATATATACAGTATATATTGTTGATAAAAACTTCTGAGATCCGAGGCACTCTGGTGGAAGTCCTTTATTAATCGAGGGACGCCAACACCTTGCGACCACATTTGGTGTCCATCAGGGTTTGTTACCGTATAGCAGAGTTTCCCAACCAGGGGTACAGGGGGTACTCTGAATGATTTCAGATAAAAAAATAGGATAAAACTGAATTATATTTTTGATTATAATGCTCAAAGACAAAGCTATTTAAAGCATTTTACTGTAAAGACTGAGAGTTTGAGAGTATTTAGCGTATTTTAACTGATAAATAGGAGTTTTAGTCA
>OMNZ01070887.1:15646-28162 GCA_900303255.1 Lesueurigobius sanzi | reverse complement strand
CAGAAGCTCCCTGATTGGACAAAGGCTTAGAGTGGAAATCCCAGGTGCAAAGATAGCATGATTCAAAGCAAAGTTTCAAAATAAAGAGTACTGAATAACACATAAATAAAAACTTTTTGTTTTGAATAACTGTATTTTTGTGACCAAATATGTAAAAGAAACCCACATTTTCAATTTCATTGAGTTATTCCATTTTTGAATTTTTGTGCCAACCTGTGCCCAATATGGCACAGTTGGATTCCGCCTGGATTTTTTTCCATCAAAACCTCTGCAGTGTTTTTATTGATTGCTTTATTGACAAACCCAAGTGGCTCCAAGTCAATATAAGTGGTTACTTACAATTTATGCTGTTTATTTGCTTCTTTACCAGGAAAAATTTGAATAAATCCACTTTTAGAGTGTTTTTCATTTAGGCGGAATTTGTTTTTTGGGTCTTTCAACCTCATTTACTCTTATCCACTATTATTTACATGCAAATTTTCACATCTACAATATCCCCATGGACCCCCTTATCATTTGAGAGAGTATTTACAGAGTATGGATATATCTTATTCGGAAAATGGGGAAAATAGACCCAAAGAGTGGAAGAGGTTAACAATATTTTTCAATATGTCATTTGTGATTTATTGAGTTTTAAGCCCTAAAAAAACAAGCATTTTTTAAAACATATTTAGTCACTAATAACTAATTTATTCAAAACTAAAACAAGATGTCCAAAATCTCCTCTGAACAAATGTCTGTAACTAACATCACCAAGATAAAACCATACAATTAAACCTGGCTCTTTTTATTTTTTAGATTTCATCACAAAAAACAGGCAATTAAAACAGGCAATAAAAATTTGTATATGAAAACATAAAATGACATATTTATTTCAATTCATTCCTTTATTCCCTATTCACCTGAATGCTGCTTTCCTGTGGCCCTGAACATCACGAGCCCCGTATAGCACATAGGAGCGAGAGGACGTAGCGTTACTCACACATGGAGCTGTAACATACAACACTTTGGCCTCATTAGCCTCTGGTGTAATTGGGTCTTGGGGAGCGACTCGCACAGATCAAAGATAGCGCCGAGAGAAGCGCAGTAGGACCGGGGTAAAGATGAAACGCGTGAGCCCGCGCCTTTACTGTAAACCCCTCTCCGCACATGTGTTTGACATTACCATCCCATGCTCCACATTTGTAGAGACGCCCTGGGACCTCTGACAGGGGCCAATTCAGAGGCTCACGGGCTATTTATAGAGCAGGCCCCAAACAATTGACTGCTAATAAGGCAGGTACATCAGGAAACCGATATACTGTATATTCTACATTAACACTGGGACAAAATGGGAAATTGTAGGAAGAGTCAAAGTTCAATGGTAAAACTGTTTGGGACAGAGCTTGTTTAAAACTGGGACAAATCAGTGGTTTTGTGGATTTCTACTGGAACATGGGACAGAGGGCTCAAAACTGGGACTGTCCCGGCCCGGGTAAACTGGGATGTCTGGTCACCCTATATGGGCAAAACAGGAGATGATGAAATGTGCTTCTCTGTTAATGTGCCATCTTTAAATATGAAGTTGGACAACACTCTTATATTATTGGACTGTTTTTTTTTGTTTATGGAGACTTTGCTAAATAACAATGATCTGGACAGTGCACTGGCAGTTAGCGTTCATGCAGAAACAAGGTCCCAGGTTCGGTTACCGGGCCGGACGAGGCCTTTCTGTGTGGAGTTTGAATGTTCTCCCCGTGTCTGTGTAGGTTTCCTCCGGGTGCTCCGGTTTCCCCTACCACTAAAAACATGTACAATAGGTCAGAATGAATGCGAGTAAGAGAGTGAATGGTTGGTGGTGGTCTGAGGAGCCGATGGTGCAGAGAATGGCGGCCTTGCTTACGTCCCGGAAGTATGGTGTCAATGAATAATGTCTACAGTGTAGTGCTTTGAGAAACTTGGTAATCAGGCTTGAAAAGCGCAATACAAGTGTAAGCCATTATTATATTATTATTATTAGCTTTCCTGCAGCAGAGCGGATAATGTCTGAGAGGTAGTTACCACGCACCCATCACACAATATCTTCTGTCCTACCAGCAGGGACAAGACTGAAGTCACAACTGACTGAAGGACAGCTTCACCAACAAGTCTGTCAGGAAGCTTAACGCTCCCTGTTTGTGGTATGTATATGTACTATTGCTCTGGGTCTATTTTTTGTACCAATGGTTTGACAGTAAAACAATTGTATGTGCTCTGCAGGTGATTGACAATAAAGTGTCATACTCATTTAGGTTAAAGCTAAATATAATGTTAGATTCTTGAGAACTGATGAATACTGTTCTGTCTGTGCTTTTCCAGACACTTTACATGGTATTATTCATTCACGCCATACTCAGTGGTGTTACGCTACATACAGTATGTAGGTCTCAAAGGTCTCAAAATGTCAAATTCTTAAGAAGTATTTCCAATGTGTGCTGTTCACGTGTTTGCCGTCAGTGCGGTGTGGTGATGGGGGAGTTAGTTTGATCTGTTGGAATAACAGAATGTTCCTGATGCCAGAGGCTCCTCATAGATCCTGTCTCGGTGTCAACATGTCCCAGAGAATGTGCTGAGCTGTACAGGGGTCAGCAATGACTGGGACTGCGGTGTGTGTGGGTGTGTGGACATATCACAACTGGGCTCAGATCAGGAGTTTGGCAATGAGAAAGTCTGGCACTAGAAATATAGAACATAACATGTTCGTGGTGTGAAATGGTTGAAAAAAGTATGATCAGTGCCTGGTACAAGATGCACACAGCTCATTTATTAAGAAGGTGTCAGTCAAGTAGAAAGGTCAGCCATGTTGGTGCAGCAGGACGTACAGTTCTGGAGGATGCTGCTGTGGACAAAGACTGATTCACAGACTGATGGCAACATGTGTGCAGCACATGTGTGAGTGGTGAGCCCAAGAGGCCCATGAGACCTGGCTCCAAACACACACTCATGAATATAGGCATTAACATATGCACTAGCACACAGTGCTACATAGGTCAGTTTAGCTGGTTTCCAGGCAGAACGCGGCGTGTGATCAGGACACAGTGATGAGGGATATCCGGACAGTGCCAGTGTGTGAAAGTGTCTGAACACCCAGAGAGCTCACACAGCTCAGAGCTCATTACACTAATGACCAGGATGAAGCCTAGCAGCTGGAAGTGGCTAAAGCTAAATGCTTGCTCCATGTACAGCATGCACACACCAGTGCCCTCTGCCTTCATGGGGCAGGCTGTTTGGCTCTAGGCACACTGATCTATAGCACAGACCTGATATTGGGCCCATGCTCAGATGCTGACGCGGCTGGTTTTCAGTTTTGATTTTCCCTCACTGTGGTATTGATGGAATCCTAAAGATACTCACAGCCAGATGTCTTCAAGACCCAGAGAGACGAGGGGGAATGAAGTATGCGTTATAATATAGCTGTGTCTGCCTGTGTCCATGTGTCCATGTCCATATAACTGTAAAAGGTAAAACAGACCAATGAATCAACAGGAAATGAACACACCTCTCCTCAGCACTTAGATATAATCCAGTCCTTCAGCCAATAATGAATTCAAGGCAAAAGTTTGTAACAAAAATATATGTGAACATTTCTGTGAACACTTTTGATCAGCACAAAGCCATGTTCTTGTTGCTCTTATTGAACTGTGCATCCACCCTGCCTCTTTTAAAGGCTTCCTGTTCATTCTGGTTTCTCAGCCAAGCTGAGTCCAAACACAGGAAGTGTGGCCTCTGCTCTGTGTTTATTGTGTTAACCTGAGAATCAGCATCAATGAGGTGCAGAACAAAGTCAGGGCCACAGGAGCCCGGGGGAACAGGACCTCAGAGAGCACAGTGGGGACGGAGAGAGGAGACTTTTGTTCACAAACGTATGATTCAATTCACAAAAAGTCTTTTTGTGTCAGTGAGTGGTGAACCACATGTGTGAACGAGTGAGTAGGGACGCAGTAAAAGGCTGCACATGGCACCTTCTCTCCTGCTACTTCAGGGCCATAAAAGAAAGTTAACAGCTCCAAGTGTTCATTCTTTTAAAAACAACACAGAACATGTACAGTGCCTGGAGCAGCGGTGGTTAGAGCTCAGTGAAAGGGCTCCTAAACTCATAGAACTGACTAAAAAGTGTAAGAACTAACTTCCAACAGCCTAATGTAACACAACATAAACAGGTTATTTAAAAAGACTGTTTAAACTTTGTAGCTTAACATTTTTCATATTTGTGTGTGAACATCATACTTTAAAGTTGGAGATTTACTCTTCGATTACTAGCATGCGACAAAGCAAATCTTAATTTTCCAAATGAAATTAAGACGATGTAGCGACAAGAACGACGAAGGAAACATTTTAATCAAATTGGTTTATCCTGCGCCATAATGTTTTATGTTATAGGACTCAGTGTCTCAAACATAATCCTTTTTCCAAACAAACCTCCAAATGCCACTGGTCACATGACTTCCTTTGGCAGAGGTAATTACAGTCAATTACAAATACACGAAAGAGTCGAGTCACGGGACACTATGTTTAAGGCTGTACTCTCTGGGTGAAAGTCATGTTCGGTGTATGGTGTGAGCACACTCCCAAAGAGGTTGGATAATTAATGTAAACCTTTAATTAGTGTTAAATGGCCAGCTTTCCCTTCAATTACCCTAATAAGAAGCACATGGGAGTGACTTTTGTGGGGTGACTGTGATCTGCGCTCAAGACAGACGCACATACAGGGAAATGTGGAAACCTCTATAAGCGCTCTGTAAACCCATGTCAAAAGTCAATGGCAAACGCCGTTAAGCTAATTCCCCTGGTTAGTGGTCTTATGGCAGCAGCATGAAGCCAGAGGTGGACATGAGAGTGAAATACATATTCAGTTCAAGCCAAGAAATGGTCGGTCTCATTAAAGAAGTGAATGACTGGGCCATAAATTGTGAACAAACTCAGAGAAGCGTGTTTTCCAAGAGATTGGCAAATCCCTCTTTATAACCAAAGTTACATTATTTAACTATGGACCAGGGCTTATGAACCTTCTTGACCTCAACGCCATTTTTTCAGTTCAATGCACCCTAGAGTTTCAGCTACAAAACTGTAGCAGCAATCGAAGAGGCACTCTCAGCCCTAGCATGGGCCCCAGGCCTATGGTTAGGGATCACTGCTATAGACCAGTTCTCAGGTTAGTCAGCTATTATAGCAGTTGTGTTTCTCAGGCTGTGGTACTGGTATCACTGGTAGTAGATTATTGTTTTTTTTTCTGGAGGTATCCTGCAGGTCTAGTTTTAAAGACCCTCTACCTGATTTATTTATTTTTATTTATAAAAAAAAACAAAACAATGACAGAGTGAGTAAGTAAAGGAGCACTATGTAATTTTTTGTATGAAAAAAACACACAAATGATATTAGCCCTGTTGCCACGGTCAGTGGCGTTCCAAGGGTGTCTTGGGGCCCCAAGCAAAAATCAATAGGGGGCCCTATATATTAGATAATTTTGATAATACTTATATATTTACATTGGTAGACATTACTATATATTAAATATACTGTATATAGGGAGAGGCTGCTATTGCAAGCAACACATTCTATCATAATGTGCTTTTGTAATTAGCCCAGTGCTAATGATTCAGTTGTTGATCAACAATTCAAAACCAAACCACAGTGAAAAAAAATGATCAATTATTTGCATTGCAATAGTCAAACTATTAGCAAAACAATAGGCCCTAGGACAGAAACAATCCAATCACAAAACACTGCAAGAGCTGCAGACCATCAACATCTCAGAGCAGGCCTTGAATATTATAGCAACAATTTGTTGGAACATTTGACAAATCACTAAGCAATCTTAAATGACACGCTCCACGTCTGTGGCTCAAATACACTCACCTGACCTCCCAGCATGCACTTGTCCTGTGTACAGGGTTTCTCTTCTCTCAGAACAAAGGTCTTGGATGTTTTATAATAAACAGGTAGGCTATATTTACTAATAATGAATAATAATGGGACAGAGTTATAACTTAGTATGCTCTCTTCCATCTCTGCTCTGAATAATAAAATAGATTCAAGATTCAAGATTATTTATTTGTCAAACCAATCGAATGGTTCGAAATTATGTTTCTCTCATCCTTGATTGTGGAGTGGGGGAGGGGAAAGAGGGGAGGGAGGGGAGAGAGTTCAGCTTCCTGATGGCCCTGTGTACAAAACTGTTCCTCAGTCGACTGGAACTGACCCGTAGATTCCGCAAATACAACCGTGACTAAGGACATGAGGCGAGAGGAATAAAGCAGGGGTGGAAACAGCGCCAGGTGTTTGTGTGGTGAGAAGTTGTAATTGCACCATTATAAAGACTGTAAATACAGAGTTGAAGTTGTGCTGCCGTAAGTAGTATATGAGATAGCTCTTTGAGGGCCCCTGCCAATTCGGGGGCAATTCGGGGGCCCCAAGCAGCTGTCTGCTTTGCCTAATTGCAAGGGACGCCTCTGGCCATGGTTACCTTAATGAAGTAATCTGATCAGTGATTACTGATTTGTGATTATTACATAATGAAGTAGCGTAGTTACTTTATTGATTACTTGATTTTCAAAGAAACTAAGTTAGATTACAAGTTACTTTATTAGTTACACTCAGCAGCTGCCGACAACACCTCAACATACAAATGACAACTGGTTTTGCCAACAATCACTTCATTGGAAATGCATTTTAACAGTAACATCAACAATTGTGTGGTGTATTTTCCTCCACGAGACGCAAGAAGAAAGCAAATTTGCATTAGCCATCATTTATGCTTTGATATAGTCATATTTTACACATGATTTTGTTCTAAACTTAATTTTCTCAGATGGTACTTGGCATGAGAAGTTTGAGGGCCTTTGGAGTAATGTTTTAGAAATACTTACTCCAGCTGGATACAATTGACATGAACTAAAACGATCAATGCTAAGAGTTAACATTTAAAAGCATATTACAAAACAAATGCATATCAGATGAGAGCCTCATTGTGCCTCATTAAAGACAAGAACAGTTTGGTTCTAACCACCAAACCTCTGGTTGATGAGTGAACACTCAACCCACTGCCCAAACCCAAAAGCCACATTATGTCCAATCTTAGGAAAGCATGGGCACAATATGACCTCCTAGAAAAGCACCAAAACCACAGCACATGATGAATAGAGTATTAGGTTGATAGATTTAGTGCAGTCAGTTGCTGCAGACCTGGCTGTGTGAAGGGAAGGGGAAATCTCAGTCATCTGTTCCTCTGAGCTCTGTGACACTAATCAGGAAAATCTGCCTCAAGTGGAGGAGACCAGACCGCAAACTTCTGTCTGCAAGTCTCCAGAAAAAAACCTGGTCAGGTAGCATTAGGGCTAAGTGACCTAAATAAAGCCACTGCATGTAGGAGACTGTATCAAAACAAACTGAGAAGCCAAAAGTATAACTCAGGGCTGCTGTGAGAGTGTTTGGGTGCGCACACAGCTGTCATGCCACTCATCGCAGAGTTAAAAGCAAGAATGCTTTTATGTGACTGGCTCGGAAATGCAATGGAAGTATTAAACCTTTTCAAAACATGTACCGCATTTATTGGAAGAAGTCACCTGTTTCCTATAACGGAGCGTTAATGAAGAGCTGCAAGGAATGTGACTGTGCACAGATGTGAGGAAGACAACAAATATGGTTCAACGGGAGACACATTTTAGAGCCTGAGTTAGATTTCAAAAGACAAAAGCTGTTGCTGACATACTGGTAAATTGGATAAGTACCCAAGCAAGTGAGTAAAATGTATTTATACAGCACATTTCACAGATAAAAATGAAGTTAAAACCCATCAACCAAAATCATTCTTAAAAAACAGTGTCCTCCGTTTCGATGCGATAACGAGTACCAATCCGATACCATACATTTTTTTTTTAAAAAGCCTCTAAAAATATGCTAAGACCCAAAGAACATGGATGGTCATGTATTACATTTATTGTGTTGTCAATGTTCTGTTTCCACTCTAAAGATTAAATGAAGGTGAAAAAGATACCACATGTGATGATACTCTGAGTCCCGAAAGAAGAAATGTGGTTGTAAACCTCCCTTCGTTCATAATTTCCCAACAGAAAAGAAAGACCCAGAAAAGATGGACCAAAAGTGTAAGTTTCCAGCACACATTTATTTTGTCAATATTGAAACCAGGGAACACATAGAGGCTCAGGGCGGCTGCTCTGTAGCGGTACACAGGGGAACAAGTAGGGGAAATCATTTTTACTCACTTTTCATCATTCAAATTTGTCAGGAATCACTGGGAAAACGGTGCGAAATATAGTGGATAAATTGCTATCTAGCTATCTGCGCCATCAGATCACTTCACTCACGTTAAGTCCATATTAAATAAGTAAATAAAATAGAGGTGCCCAAAATATATTAGCTTACTTTAAAAACTGCTGCAATATATTCATCATTACCACGGCAGTATAGTGCTACAAAGACATTTCATTATGGTCCACAGTATGTGCTGTTGGCACTAAATAACCCCGCGCATCTCGGTCTGTTGTTGTTCACAGCCCTGGTTATAACAGGCAACAACGGCGACTACAAACACACTTTAAAACATCAACTTTCCAGCCAAATCATAGCTCTCTTCGTTGCTTTCCGCCATGTTTGGTAGTGAAAATTTTAACCTTGCCCATAATGCACCACCCGGTGATCCCGAGATGTGCAATGTGGTTCGAAAAGACACATCTTTTGTAAATGATTCTCAGGTTAGTCATCTTGTATGTCATTTTGCACTTCCACCATGCTTTGATTAAGGCTATAGTTTGCAGTGTTTGTTTGGTGACTGGAAAGGCCAGGGGTAAACATGAGCTGGGTGTGTTTACTTTAGCGTGGAGGCAACAGCGTACGTCTGTGTACCACTTATGACAGCAATTTTCTCTAACTCAGCGCGATGCATGGGAATGATTAAAGGAAAATGTGCGCCGCGGTGGTCACAGTTATTCTGGCAATCAGCGAGAGGAAAAGATGGTCGACGCTAACCTTGACTTTTTCTTTCTGCAGACTATTTACCTGCACCTGGGCTCATCACAGTCAACACAGAGACATCCTGTTTATTAGGCCGTATGCAAAACAGGATTTCCAAATATGCACCCTTTTAAAAATGATGGGCCCAGAAAAATGTTCTTAGAAGTTATATTTTTTATTATATAGATTTCCGAAGCCTTCAGGGGATTCCTCCAATGGGACACACATGTGCTACATTCGTAAGGATAAGGAGATTTCCAGAAAGGGTATTGCACCAACATAAACTTACCTTTAGTTGTTTATGCCAGTTAAAGCCCTTTTATTCATGCACTCATTTCTCAGGGTATTGCAAATTATGCTGCGTTCATGGACCTCGGGAACTGGAGAAAATGCACATGATCGCTCGCACAACTGAGGGAAACAAATAGAGAACTGGGTCAAAGCGAGCTACGGTATATCCGGCTTCTGCACCTGACGCGGAAATCAGCCTATTTGTTCATTTATTGTTAAATATGAGCTTTTAGGTTAAACAATCTACTGTGAGCTGTCGTTGTCCTCGGAGCGATATATTTGCAAAAGAAATGCATGACATTAATGCAAGAAAAAAGAAAATATGTGATATTTTATAAAACAAACCAATCTAAGTTTAGCTTTTGAGGCGCCAACATCAAATTTAAATTGTTAGCTCTGTTAGAGGCTAGTTAGTGATTAAAAAAAAAGAAAAGTTTGGTGAAGTTCTAGTGAAGTCAAAATCCCAGTTTCCCAGTTCACATGAATGCTGCATTAGAACGATATCTCAACTAAAACTGATATTTAAACATATAAAGATAATGAGTTGTTGTTTACTTTTACCTTTAACTGCAATATTTACGTTGGTTGATTTTATAAAAACTCAACAAATGACTGACACAAAAACAACCAGTAGATTGTGATCCTCAGATTTTATAATAAACATATTAGATCTTATTATTGGATTATCTGATAACTTCAGTTAGCTCATTTTTGTTGCCATATAAATGAAGCCAATGTGCCTATGTAACTCCAGCGTCAGGACCTCTGATTGTGAAACACTTTAGTTCAGGTGATTGGGTTGTACTTTAGTTTACAGCACAGCAATAACAATGAAATAGCATGGCAACTATGCATAATGAAGAATAAAGCATTTTACAGTTTTGTTTTCATATTATTACCTAAAAAAATACCATGTTTATTGCAATCTTCACATTGGGTTAAGCCGTTGTAATTAATCTTACACTATAGGCATTTTGAACTGGGTCTATGTACTGTTTGTGCATAATTGCATGTTATTACCATCCTATTTCCATCCTATTTTGGAGTTGACAGCCCCTTTGATACATGCAAACTTATCCAACAATTACCAAGAAACACTGGAAAGCTGTCATCACAAACCTTCATTTTGTTAGGGTACGTGTCGCAATTTCATAGTTTACTCATTGAAAAACACTGCCCTGAAACTTTTGCTGTTCATTACTGACATAAACATGAAAAAAAAAGTATTGTAAGTGTAATGTATGGTTTTATAGGATTCTTTGTTCAGTTTTTGAATAAACTAGTGATTAGTGAATAAATCTGTAAAAATTCTACTTTCACCTTGTTTTTTGGGTTCAAAACTCACCAGGTAGGGCAGGGTGATATAACCTAAAACTGATATCATGATATAAAAAAGAAATATCACCATAACAATATAATTGACGATATAATTGGCAGCACAGTGGCTCAGCGGTTAGCGCTCTTGCCTCACAGCAAGAAGGTCCCAGGTTCGATTCCCGGCCCAAACTCTGTGTGGAGTTTGCATGTTTCTCTCCATGTCTGGATGGGTTTCCTCCGGGTCCTCCGGTTTCCCCCAGCAACCCAAAAACCCAAAAACATGCACCTTAGGTTAAATCCTCCGGCCAGGCGATTCTGACCATTAGCCACTGCCCCAGCGGCATCGAAGGATGGGTCAAATGCAGAGAACGAATTTCCCTACGGGGATTAATAAAGTATACCTTACCTTATAATTGACAACGGATAAAATATTTCAAAATCCCAGCTTTACCTCTATTGGGATTTTTCTTCCTTATAGCGCCATGCTAATTTCCTTGCAAATTTGATTTACTCAAGAAACATACATCCTTCAATTCATTTCACGTTTTAAGCAGCTGCCCCTTAAGCCTCCACAGTCAGTGTTTATGCTGCTCTGATGGAGCATTAGCTGTGACCTCGTCGACCGCTGGTCCTGACTTCAGTCAAAATCAGTGCCCATCAGTTGCACATGTTAATTATATCACATCCACAATATCAAAATTTACGACGATATCCGAAAATTATACCGGTATGTCGATACACGATACAATATGGCCCAGCCCTATCACCAAGTTAGAAATTACATATTAAAAAATTCCTTAGAACAGGGGTCTTCAACGTTTTTCAGGCCAGGGACTGGAGCAGGGACCCCCTACTATATAGCATACAATTGTGTTTTATATTAAATTGAGCCTAGTCTTGTGTATAAATATAGCTATACTCTGTTATTATACATTCAATACTAGGCTATTCAAATAATACACAGGTTAATATATTCATGTTTTTATTTGAAACAAGTACGAGGCACAGGGTGTTCTCCTGCTGTGGTGCAGGGTAGTGTGACTCGACGGTACAGTGGTGCATGGCTTGCGATAGCTTCCATGTGTTGCTGAATGCCTGCATTGCTGACTGAAAGGTGACGTCTTCTGCCAACCTTTCTCTGTCCAACATTTTGTCCTAAATGTTGCCCCATAGATTTGCTCATTTTTGGCACAAATGTTCCATACTTTTGCCCTCCATATTCTATCTAAACAGAAAACAAGATGGCCGCTGACCAGTGACACATTTCCAGGATGAAAAAGTCAAGTTTCAGGCAAAAAAAAGAAGAGTTTTTTTTATCTTGTACTGTTTTGAATTGCTGTGTAAAGGGCAGAGTCAGCAGTTTTGGAAAATGCTAACTTAGATTTTTAGACTTTACATCGCCCCCCCCAAAAGCCTAGAAAGACATGGCTGGACTCATTTTAAAGCCCCAGCCCTCCTCTTCCCAACACAACCCCCCTGCAGTACCTCCACGGCCCCCTGTTGAAGACCTATGCCTTAGAACAATCTGTAGTGTCTGTAGGCTCTAATAAAGTGAAGATAGTTGCAAGAGTGTAAGAAGAAAGCATTTGCATACAATAAAGTTACACATTTCTGTCCAAATCTATGAGAAACATTGAATCAGTGTAACAATTAAACACCTTATTGTGAATATTTCACAATTTATCTATTTCCAGGTGAAAATGTGAAATGTGAAAATGTGTTCAGAGATTAAACTGGCCCCAAATCTGAACAAACATGACTTTTGCCTGCAGCGTCTCCCCTTAAATATTTGAAAAGAGAAATGCTACACCCTCGTCACTCGAGGGATCCTCAGTGATCCTCAGACTGTGCAGTTCCCAGGCCACTGAGCGGAAGTCTTTATTCCTCATTGAGAGAAAATGAAATTAGCATGTGCTGTCT
>OMNZ01070874.1:14982-29806 GCA_900303255.1 Lesueurigobius sanzi | reverse complement strand
GGGTCATTTAAACTAAAAATATTAACTTTTTTGTGTAGATGACCAATAATTTAGTATAGGTATCGAAAAAGGTATGGCTCAGGTATCGGTATCGTAAACCAAGTATCGTTAAAGTACTAGTATCGAAAAAACATGAAAGGTACCCAGCCCTATTCATAACTTCACTTATTTTGTTTTTATTGTAAGATCCATCATATAGAGGCATTGTATCGTTTTCATGGAATTAAAGATGCTTCTTTTCATTCATGTTTTTTGGTCTGAATTTAGTTGGACAGTGTTTAATTTGCAAAACACTTAATAAAAAGAGTTAAGAAGAAAAGAAAACACAGATTACAGGATAAATGGATGCACATCTAAATATAATGTGTGAGCAGAATCATGGAACATGAATTTGGAAACTACTTTGTGGTTTAGTCTTAAGAGACTCCAAGTCGTTATTAAGCTGATGACGATCTTTGGGCTAAGATCGAAACGTCCTACACTTCAACTACAGAGTACAGATGAAGACTGAAGAATCTTTGCCTACGATGGACAACTCCTGCACGACTGAGAGCCTACACAGATTAAACTACATTGTGTTAAAACGTGTGTGTAAAACTACAACAATGATGTCATTGATACAGAATTTTCAGTTATTGTAACCTCTGCCTCGCTCTGAAGAAACTTTCAAAAATATTGTTAAATATAAGACTGAAAAGTTTAGTGTTGTTTGGCACAATGTGAGAAACATGCATTTTGAGAAGACCTGCAATAGTTCTATGGAGAAAGGTTGAATTACTCTCCTTATTGTAAAGATTAACTCGTTTAGTTTCCAAGTGAAAGTATATTTTAAGAGACCAAACTGGCCCTAAAATCTGAAAATGAAAAGAAAAGAGTTTTTCCGGCAGTGACTCCCCTTAACAGTAAAATATTTCAAGCATTAGGTGTGTTCAATATCAAATGTAATACCCTTTTTGACAGAATTGTTTTGAGAATCATGAAACAACATTTACTTTAGAGTACACTTAATGTGGTCAATATCACAAATGCCTAATAGTTTGAACTGACCTATTTTCGAGGCACAATTTGCTCATGTTCATGTCTATAACTCTATCTACAGTATGATGCATGTATATTACCACAAAACAGCCAGAGTTATACGGTAAACAGTGGGGTCGCCCAGGCAATAAAGCACAAATACTGGTACACAGCCCACAGTGGAGCAGCGGTAAACCTCAATGAGAATGTTAATATTTACCCCACTGCCTGTTGGACCAATAGAGGTTTTCCACTGGGCCCAGACACAACTCAAGCAGGTCACTTTTTACTACATGGTGCTTATTTGTCAAAAACATGGACATAGTGTATTTGAACTGAATTCTTAAATAGTTCTTCACATGGAAAGGAAGCAGACAGTGGCTATTTACATTAATAATAAATAAAGACAAAACAAGTAACAGTCTCCTTTTACTGGTCATGTTAAGGACAGAACAACACACAACAAATAATTTCATTTAGGGCCATCCCCTGACACACATTTTGCCGATCTGAAACCGTCAGAGCGCTCTGGAACATGAGTAAGCCCTTTACAGACTGCTTACAAAGTGAACGGTATTTATCAGGTCAAAGGGCGAGTGGAGACATTACATTATGTTGCATCATATAGAGCAAAGACAAAGGCATGTGGTTAACAGTCGTTCATTGGTAACACAGTGTTTTCATGTGTATAACTTTTGATTTTCAAGAAAACACTGTTTGCAAGTTACTGATCAAAGTTTAAATCCAACAGACAGAGGGTACAAGTACTTTTGGGAAAGAAAAGTGCCTAGGGCTGTGCAATGAATTGCATTTTGATCACGATTTCGATTCTTGAGCCAAACGATCTCCAAATTAATAAAATCGAGTTGGAACGATTCTTTTGGCTTTTTTTTTTTTTTCATTTTTTTTTCATTTTTAATTTTTAATTTTTTTTTTTTTTCACGATTCTTTTGGCATTTGATGCAGGGGCGGAGCAGAGAAACTCATGTTTTTGCTTCTGAACTCAGGTAATTAGACACATTTCTACAGTTTTTTTTTTTTTTTTGCCGAAATGCTGAATAAATGCATTTTATTTTCAAACTCAAAAAGAATCGTTGGAAGAATCGTGATTTCAATCTTGAACAAAAAAATCGTGATTCTCATTTTTTCCAAAATCGAGCAGCCCTAAAAGTGCCTTTCAGAAAACTTTAACACAGTAGAAAATAGAAAAGCTGCATGATTTGACTGACGTCGGAGTTCGTTTGAAGTTTTTGGTGATTATGAAGCATTGCCGCTTGAGCAGATACTTCCAATGCTGTAAAAGCAATACGTCAATTTCTTTGAGCCAAGACATGGAAGGGAATATCTGCTGGGCATATGTTACATCTTTGTTTGAGGAAAGCAGGGAAGAGCAGGACAAAGAAGAGGCCACTTCAACCTTTGTAGCTTGCCAGGAAGACCATCTCCACTGCCTGAGAGAGGGGTCATCACAGATCAGTATATTATCAGCAATTGACCACACATGCTACTGTGTTTTATTATATTTACCAAAGTGGGATCCATACAGTTGGATCTTTGGATTTCCAGCAGGTCAATGAATATCTCAATCCTGAAACAAATCACAGAGAAACAGGTAAGTAAAATAACATTCCAGCTGTGTTCATGGTCATCTACAACCAGTCACCAAAACAATACAAGATGACGAGCACAAGCAGAAACAAACTAGTTTTCAAAGTTGTCTACTGATTTTAAGACAAGTACTTTTAGTTTGTCTCATCCTGTCAGAGAGATAAAACATGTGTTGATGTAAAATAAATAAACATGTTCATGGCCAATCTGCAGTTTCATACCCTATTAGGTAATTTAATCCAAAATGCATGGCAAAATATATTATAGTGGTTTAAGCTAAATGTGTGTGTTCTTATGAGAGAGACTAACTTAACATGACGCACATTTAGCCAAAGGTCTAATCAAATGTTTTCTTTCCAATCACAGTGCAGTGACTTTATGCCCTGTCTCCCCCATATGATCAATACAGGCCACATGCTCCGTAAGGCTGTTGAAAGTCTAGGCTGAAATTAGGTCTGAAGAAAGTAGCTTTTATATTGATGAAAACTGAGCCAATGTCAAGGGTCAAAAGGCAAAGCAATAGTTACAGATGAAGGCCCCTCCCACTTTGCCATGGGCAGAACTATTGGACAGATATAATCAGAGCTATGACACAGGAGTAATAACCACACAGGAAGTGTCACTCCGCACTAATCGTGATTAGATCAGCTTGATTAAGTGGCTACCCATCCGCCTTTTTACCTTCCTCTCGCCTGAAGCCCTGTTTCAATTAAAGCATCACACACGGGAAGGAGACACGGCATAAATCTGGATGGAAGCTGTGATTCAAAGTTGTATACCCCAGGTTCTCTACAAATGATACAGAACTTGCATTTAGCTGCGCAGTGACAACAGTGTTTTGTGTTGAAGGTATTTTACATCAAATTAAATTGCATTAAATGTCCTTTATATGACTGCTGAGCAATGTACTTTTGAAGACAGGTCACATCAACATATAAATTATAATGCTGTAAGGGCCCTCTGCTGCACTAGCAGGAGATGTGGCCACTGGGGGGAGGCGTTGAGCCATGCTGGGTGGATAATGCGTCTCGTGCCCTTACTCATCTCAGACAAAAACGTGTAGGTAAAAAAATAAATAAACGTGTAGGTGAAAAACTATGTGGAGATATCAACGCCCTCTCGAAACCATCTCCAAGTATCAGTAGGCTATAAGTAGTCCTATAGGTCTATTGATCAAAACAAAATGTGTTGGAAATTTTTGGCTGTTTTTGTTTTCTCTTCTTTGAAATGTTCACCAAATTGTACGTACAAACAACTGCATCTTGGCGTGGCCATTGGCCATCCTTAAACTGCTATAGCAGCATCAAGCTCTCTCACATAAGCAGGTGGCTATAGCCTATTATGATGAGCCAGTTACCAATGTTAAAAACCAAAGGTTTATCAGAAGCATGCTTGGATGACTCAAAGGTTACTCACCAGCTTAATGACTGGGGGTAGAGCGACCTCTGGTGGGCGCATGCAGTAGCGCACCCTGCACGCGCTGTACTCCCCTTCCATTCATAATCTCACCATCCATATGGCCCGGGTTCGTCTACTATGACATCCAGGGGCGCAGGGCGAGGCGTCTGAACGCGATGAGACACTGCTTTGTAAAGTTAGGATGTGTCCGTCCTTGTTTAGGGAATGCAGATTTTACTTCCCAAATGTCTTCATACTTCATACTCAACATAGCATCCTCGCCATCTGTGAGGTTACTGTGGTAACAAGGGTGCTATAGCAACGGTGACCGGGGTTACTAAGAAAAACGTTTCCATGGAGACACAGCGGGCTCTATATTAAAGCATCCAACAGACACGCGCTCCATCTATAACAATCAGCGCGCTCCTGTTTGCACCACGTGTGACCCGCTCCGCCAAAGAGGCACTGATAGCCAACTACTTAGAGGCTCAGCTATATATGATCCTAACACGCTACATTTTACACCGAGGGTTATCTGTGGGACGACAGTATAGCATTTGGACTGGACTTTTACGCACGACAAATGTTTATCACAGAACGGTCTAGTTAAGAGAATATATGCGGAACTGTGTTTTAAGATATTACACGCACTAAACCCAATGCCTAGTTATTATACATGGGCTATGACTGATGAACACAACGCACTACAATGTGAGTGTCTTGTATTGTTTACAATACCACTGAGAACGCATTAGCTTCCCGCTGAGACCATGTGCAGCATGGAGCACAGCAGTATTCTTATTTCTTTGACAACTGGCCTGTAACGCTCGGATCCATTCACAATTATGAATTCACATAATTTATGTAAAAAAAAATCCCTGTGCACAAAGCGGCTACTCTGTCTGTTTCTCCTCATGGTGGCAGCGCTGCTCCAAGCGCTCGTGCGTAACGACAGCTCTGTATGGACGCCACTTCCTGGATAACAACAAAAGCTACACGTCGGTGAAGATCTTTTTGTTAATGTTGACACAGTTCTGTGAATTATTCTGAGTAGTTGCACTGGTTGGGAAGTCGGGCTGCTGTTTAAACGCACTGTTTATGCCGTGTTCTTCTATGACCATGTATTCGCTTTTGCTTAAAGAGGAAGAGGAGCGATTCTTCTTCATCTCCTCTGTGTCCGCCAGAGGCTGACAGCTGCCCACGTGCAGATATTGTGCCTGCTCCTCTCCGTCCGTCTCACGGTGGTAGAAGTAGTTGAAATTGGAAACAATGACTGGCACAGGAAGCGCTATGGTCAACACACCGGCGATGGCGCATAAAGACCCAACAATCTTGCCCCCTATAGTAACTGGGTGCATGTCCCCGTAACCCACAGTAGTCATAGTAACCACCGCCCACCAAAACGCATCCGGGATGCTACTAAAACCAGACTCCGGGTCGTCTGCTTCTGCAAAGTAAACCGCACTAGAAAAGAGGATGACGCCGATAAACAAAAAGAAAATGAGCAAACCCAGCTCCCTCATACTGGCCTTTAGTGTTTGACCTAAAATCTGTAGCCCCTTTGAATGACGCGAGAGTTTAAAGATACGGAACACACGGACGAGCCTGATTACGCGCAGAATGGCTAAAGACATAGCCTGCTGTCCGTTTCCCTGTCTCTCCGCTAGCTCTGTCCCCAAAGTTATAAAGTAGGGTATGATTGCAACAATGTCAATAATGTTCATAATGTTCTTTGAAAACGTGGCTTTGCTCGGGCAGGCAAAGAACCGCACGAGCAATTCAAAAGAGAACCAAATAATACAAAGCGTCTCCACCACAAAAAACGGGTCTGAGAAGGGGCTCACGAGGTACGGGAGCGTGCCGTTTATCACAGGCGTAATGGCAACCGGGTCCCTGTTATCGTCTCTGAACTCAGGCAATGTTTCCAAACAGAATATTACAATGGAGATGAGAATGACCAGGACTGACACTATAGCGATGCCCCGAGCTGGTCCTGAGCTCTCAGGGTATTCAAAAAGAAGCCACACCTGTCTCTGAAATTCATTTTCTGGCAAAGGTCGCTCCTCTTCTTTTATAAAGCCCTCATCCTCCCTAAACTTCTCCATGGCCTCCTCGCCCAACTCGTAGAAGCGGATCTCCTCAGAGAAAATGTCAATGGGCACGTTCACTGGTCTCCGGATGCGCCCTCCAGACTGGTAGTAATACAGGATGGCATCAAAGCTGGGTCGGTTCCGATCAAAGAAGTACTCGTTTCTCAGCGGGTCAAAGTACCTCATCCTCTTTTTGGGGTCACCCAGCAGTGTCTCTGGAAACTGGGAGAGTGTTTTGAGCTGCGTTTCAAAGCGTAACCCGGAGATGTTGATGACCACTCTCTCGCAGCACTCGTGGTCTGGTTCATATCGGTCCAGTGAGTGGTGACCCGGGAGGGCCGCTGACTCCTCCAGGATGTTGTCACACGCCACGACAGTCATCACGTCTGCCTCCGTGTCTGTGTACCCGTGGTTCACCAGGTTGTCAGCCCGGGTTTTGCTCACGCTTTGCGCGGGTGATTGAAGGAGGCTGAGGTGGTCGTCCATGCGCGGATGAAGACGCACACAGGGGCGGCCTCCTCGCCCCCTCCGCGGTCCCCGCTCTCCCACAACCGCCGCCACAGCCTTGTGTCTCCTCTGCCACCGTCCACCTCACTCTTTTCTTCACTTTCACTCTGGACTGTTGCTGTTCCCGCCCACAGAGAAGATCTGGGTTTATAAACACAGCTTCCACCCGCCCACTTGCGCGCTGTCGATGGGTACCTTTTTTAGCGCGCGTCCAATGGCAGAGCGCACCGAAAGGCACCAGAAGCAACAGACGGGCGTCATTCAACTCCATGGTTTGGGCGTGCCCGCCTCCCTCTGCCCTTCTCCTCGTTTTGTAGACGCGCGTTCCAGCTACTATCCTCTTTACACAAGGTCACTATACGGAGAAAGGACGTCTTAAAGCCTAAAAATAAGGCTACCAGACTCAAATTTTCTTGCAAGTATTTAAGTACTTTTACAATTTAAGCATACATGTCATTAAAATTGTGTTTAAGGCTATACAGTATTTCGAACATAGACTTGTATTTGCACACTGATGTCCTTTAGCATATGTGCGTCCTACTGTGGTCATGAAAGACGTGATGAAATATAAAGAAAAGCTGCAGAGAGAGTGGTGGATAATTAATCTTCTCATTGTATAAATCATACTGTACACAAAACAAAGCTCATGTAGAAAAGAACATGTTTGATGGAATGAAGGTCCATTAAAAAGGCTCTGTATAATACTTAACTCATTAACACGAAGAGGGCAAAGAAATAAAGAGAGGGAAGTGTGGCAGAACAGATTTGCCTTTCTCACCTGAGACGTGACAGACCTCCATTCAGTTGGATGAACTTCAGCTCCGCCCCTCTCACAAACAATGTCCGTCTACTCAAATAGGTAGGCTTCATCTGTGTTAAGATTTTACTCCAATTTTTGTAATTTATTAACAGCTCAGTTGTGCTTTACATGTACTTTTGACATAATAGATGTTACTAAAGAAAACTGATTTTGAAAGTGTCTGTTTAAACTGCAATCCATAACAAGCCACTGTACAGCACATAGTAAGTCATGTATATAACCACATGATTATTAGCCTATATGCCCTTATAGTTTTTTTTAATCAATAGTAGTTTATACTTAAGAACATTCCTATAGCTGACAATGGCAATAAAATCTATTTCTGATTATGATTTGCTTGTAGTTGTGTGTGAAAACTGTGTAATTATATGCAATGGGTGGTCTTCAATCACTCAACACTGTCCCACGAGAGATTTTGAACATGATCATTTGTCTGTCGAGTCAATTCCTGGTCTGCTGCCACATTAACGGACTCGTTCTGATAAATGCTTGAAAAGTCCTTGAAAGCATAATGATGGTCACGGCTAATAATAATGATCATATTTAAGCACCTGTCTCTCGAAAGCAATTGTTATGGTTAATGCTATGGACACCACTAAGTGACAGTTGAGATAGAAGAGGATTAATATTGTAAATGTATTAGATTCTAAAAGGCCTTCATGGTTAAATCTTCGCAGACACATTATTTGTCTGTTTTGTTTAGGTTGAATTAAAAAAAAAAAAAACGTTGAATGTTCTTGAAAATAAGTAGATTTGTCCTGGATTTGAGTAGGTAAGTAAAATGATCTGCCAGTGGAATAAATACTTGTGCACTTAAATTAAAAAGAAAAACATGTCAACGCACTTTAAAATTAGAAAATAAATCTAAATTTAGTTGAAATTAGACCCTTTTTTGTATTCCAAGTGCTTGTTGCTTGATCCATTGACAGATCATTTAACTTAACCACTCAAATCAAAGCCAAATCTACTTATTTCATGAACATTTCACTCACATATAGTAGGGCTGCACAATACATCGCAAAAAATATCATATTGCAATATTAAGTGATGCAATATCTGTATCGCAAGAAGCCACAAAATATCGCAAATTCACTCAAGTCTTCCATCTGACTGAGATCTTTACATGTTTTGCCAACACTCTGAAACCAATCATGCACGGAACTTATAAATGTGCAGTTTTAGTGATAACTTTCCCAATTTAGTTGATTTTTTGGCCTTGATTTGATTCTGATTTAGTGTTTTTGGAGTCTTCTCTTGACACAATTTGCTGAAAAAGATATTACATGTGTCTGACTCGAATGGCATAGGTTTATCTATCGCTATAATATCTTTTCAATATCGTGCAGCCCTACTACTGTGTGTAGTTTACATTTTGCAGTGTATAATGGCATGAAGTGTATTAAGCACATTCTATGCAAGATTAAGGTCAAACGAATGCTGATCACTCATGCGTTAAGGCAGGTGAATTGATGTGGGGATGCCAGATGTTAATTGTAAAAAACAAAACAAAAATTCAGGATTAGGTTTTTAAATAGCTTACAGCAGGGGCTCTACAACCTTTCTTACCCCAGAAGCTATTTTTGTGTAGCAAAAATGGCAGCGAGCTACTAAAACTTCAAAGAAACACGTGTAACTAGGCCTCTAGGACTGCCAAGATGATAATTCAACTCAATAAAAGAAGATTACAGTAGTTTCTGCTTCATACTTTGGAGATATTTTGCTCAGAAAAACAAAAATGCATCTAAATTTAGACTCATCAAGAGTGTTTAGAAATGTTAAAAGTCTTTGGCGAGCTACATGAAAAGGGCTGGTGAGCTATGGGTAGTTCCTGAGCTACTGGTTGGAAATCCCTGACTTGCAGATTGGCTCCAAGATCAATCACAATCAAATCAAACTAACAACATTGCAATTATTAGCAATTATTAGCCATGGCTGCATTTACTGAGGCAACATCATGTGATAAACCTGTAGAACTTCCATTTGCAGGTATCTGAATTACAGTTGCAATAATCTATATAAGATGAAAGACAATCCACAGCATAGGACATAAAATAAATGAATGGTGTACAGGATGATTGGCATAGGCTTTTTTTTGTCAAATCCCTCATTATCTCTCACTGAAATCACCAAGACAGATGGATATTAGACTGCTCATGTGCTCAGCTATTGTCAAACGCTCCACAGATCTCCAGTTCCACATACTGTATGTCGAGTAGTAGAAAAACACAGCTTTAGGTGACCACAGAGAACGGGAAGCAGGGCAAGGGCCTGGGCTAATTGTGAGGGATGACTGTGTTTGTGGCTCATGAACATCTGCTTCCTCTAGATTAAATTAAAAGAGCATTGGACGACTGGACTAATCTGAGAAGTCTCCCGTCAATTTAGACAATCTGTGGAAACCCCCGGCTTAACACATGAGGTCCAACACAAACTCTCCCAGGACAGACTGTTGATTGCCTCACGGCACTTATGCACAGTATGTTTCCACAGCGGTAGTAATGGAATACTAGAACAACGTCCAGGGCTCCCACTTGTTACAAGAATATGTTTTCCAGGATTTTCCAGTTCAAAAGTGTTAATATCCATTGTCTCTAAATGCATTCAACACTGTTTGTTTTCGTCCTTAACAAAGTAGTTAGTGCATGAGCTAAAGAAGTACTGGCATGTGAGTCAAACCCTCCCCTCAGTGTTACCATGAAGACCTGTCATTCATCACTAAATACAGTAGTGCTTCATGTGGCTAAATCAGGCTTAAAGAGTTTGAAGAGCGTGAATATTTTAGGGAACTAGGACATAACAGTATAAATTCTTAGAATTCTAATATCTATTGCTTATTTGTACATTTTAGTTTACATGACTGTTTTAGAAAACGATAACATTCTTCCTCTTCCCCAGCGTTTATCCCACTTTGGCACAGGATCTGCTTTTTGGCACAGCCTCCTCCATTTTGTCCGATCCAGAGCATCTTTGGGAGTGGCTTGGATTTCTTTAAGATCTTTCTTAATTCTGTCCATCCACCTCTCCTTTGGTCACTGTGGGCTCAGATGTAGGGCTTGTTGTGCCACTGAGTCCTCATTGCCGCGAATCATGTGACAATACCATCGAAGCCGGGCTTCCCTCATCTTTTCTGTGCGTGTAGGGCTTGGTGGTGTTTGGATGTGAGCCACGGATCCATAGAGCGCTACGAGGCGCACCATGGTCTTGTAGATCTTTCCTTTAAGGTGTGTTGGCACTCTCTGTTCACATAAGACCCCAGTGACTTGTCTCCACTTCAACCAGGCTGCATTTACTCACACTCTCACATCTGGGAGGGTGTCGCCATCCATAGCTTATGACATGTAATGTCTATGTAATGAAAAAGTAGTGCACCACTTTTCAGTGTGATTGAAGTGGTCACCCAAACATTGTAGCATAGACATAAAAAGGAGAAATGGTGTTCGATCCAACTGTGGACAGTGAGTGAGCCAGCTACTCCAGGCAACTTTTCAGAATTCTGAATCCTGTTTTGTGTATTTTTTCCTATTGCCGTTCAGCCATCAATAATTGTCATTATGAATGATGTTATCAGCTGTTGTCAACCCATCAATGACATTAGCGTAATGTCAAAGTCTCGTAAGAAAGCACAGACCTTTTGGGATTTTAATATAGACAAGAATTAGTGTACACAAGTGGCAACTGGGTCAGATAACCTACACCTCCAATGGCTACTAAACCTCCCCTTTTAATATGTTACAGGAAACAGACTTGCCATAAATTACTATACTTTAAGATAAGGAATGGCTTCATTCACTGAAGAATTTTCATGGTGATGTTTAATTGATAACATTCAGTCATGAACTGTATACACAGTCTATGGTCATGCTGGGTTCCTGTGTACAACATGTCCACAGCCATACGTCACAACTTGCTGATACTTCATATGAAACACAGCATCACAGACATAAACATGAACAAGCTCTTTAAGGTGGCGCCCAGCCTTTTACAGAAAAAAGTCTCACTCTGCAACACCCTTGAGTGAAATGGCTCTGTATGAGCAAAAACATGGCACCACCACCTGCAGGAGACACTGGACCTCAATAACCAAAACCAGAGTCTACATGAGGAGAACAGATTATAGGCCTCCATCTCTGAGCGGGACAAGGCTCTCTCCTGCGGCAAGAGATGGATAGTCAGAGGGAGAGCTTTAAGATGGTAAAGCTCTGAAGTGCAAAATCCAGTTACAGACAATTCAAACTGGCAAACAACAATTGTCTGAAGACAATTAAGAAGCTGGACGGACAGATTGACCAGAAGCGTGTCCTCAACGTCCAAACAAAGCAGGACTTGATATGCTTGAAGAACAGCTGCAGCAAAACAAGGAGCGACAAAAGAACCGTGCGCTAAAGTCAGCAAACATTATGAGAGCATATAGGAGATTATAAAGGATAGAAATCACGTTCTCCAAGAATGTGAGCATAGTTTCCAGAGGAAACAAGCAACAAGCCAAGAAGAGTGAGAGGTCTGCCCGTGAGAGGTCCGCAGAAGATCTAGAGAAACTGCAGCTGAATCTCCAGGAAAAGGTAGAAATGATCAGTGTCTTGGAAGACATGAACAGGTCGCTTCAGGCAAAGTCCTGACAGAAGAGTGGAAATCTAAGGAGCAAACATCATAGATTATATTTCCTGGAGAAAGAGATGATGGAGCAGAGTCACATCTCCAAGAAACTGCAGGACCAGTTCCATCAGAAAACAGAAAGTAACCAGATTTTGAGAATCCAGGACGAGAAACAAGCCATGAAGGTGACCTGTGAAGAGAGCAGAAGAGCCTAACAACATCAGGGAGACAAGCAAGTTATTTGGCAAGATCTGGAGAACGTGTAGCTGAAAGTGTCCCAATTATTCCTCGACTTGGAGGAGACAAGCAGGTTGCATCAGGACTCGAATTTAGCACTGGTGGACAGGTTCAGAATCAGAGAAGGCTGTCACACAGAGAGAAGAAGCTCAGAGAAAAGAGGAAATACAAAGACACGGCCTTTAATCTTCGAGTACACGTGAGTAACTTTTTGAAGTATTTAATATTTGTATGCTACTATTTTTTAAATACCGTTACTCTTGTAAACAGCCTCCTGTATTTAGTCTAAAGTCTCTCCTCTGATTATGACAGGTGTGACTCAGAGCAGCACTAACAAGCTTCAGCCCTCAGCTGTGAAAGTCTGATTTACACTAACTATCTCGGCTCTATACCACCTCTGATCACTTTCATGCTCTCAAAAAATATATTTCTAAATTAAATTATTTTTTATAAAAATGTTACTCATGCTGTGGGTCCATTTTGATAATATTGATAATGTGATAATTTGATAATATAATGTGATAATATTCTAAACCTGCAGATTTTCTGTGCGTAAGAGTCCTCCTGTCTGTTCTTAGGACTTGTTCTTCCAGAAGAACTCTTTCAGCTAAGAACACATTTTGTGAATGCCAAAAATGTTCTAAAGTCGGCTTTAAGAACAAATTTGTGCATAAGTTTGTTTCATGAATGAGGCCCATTATTCCTTCTTTATCACATTGTAGTTCTACGATTGTTTCCATACCCTCATGTAAACACCTAGTCATCAAGTCTGAAAGTCTTTAGTTGGCACTACAAATCTTCATTTCTTATACACATACCAGTTCAAAAAGCTCTAATCAGAACCAGAATCAGAATAGTCTTTATTGCCATTGTCAATGAAAGGTTTCACTGATTAGGAATTTTCTTCGATATAATACCAACACACTTCCAAAGGTCCAGACTGAAACATAAACCCACAAAAACGTATGTAAAGAAGAGAGTCAGACCTTTTAAAATGAAAAAATAAAAATCAATCCTTTGTTGTTTTTCACAGCTTTCTAAAGTTTAAGGACAGTTTTTTGTGTCGAGGCGGCCACAAAGGGAGCTATTTCCTAACGGCTGTTTTCAAAGGGATAATAATTAAGAGAAGGACTTCGCACATCAAATTCCTAGGGCAGGTGCGTCGGAGGCGAGGGAGGAACCCAATATTGATAGATTAAGAAATCCCGCACACTGCCTGACTTGCAAAGTATTTATTAAGGACAAAACAACGTTTCGGCACTACGGCCTTCCTCAGGCAAATGACTCATTTGCAAGTCAGACAGTGTGCGGGATTTCTTAATCTATCAAAGGGATAATAATTAAAATGACATGAAATTATTTAAGATCACGAAAAAATATGCCGCCTGGAAAAAATTCACTCAATTTGCTTGAAAATTGTAGTAGTCATACAAGAATAAATCTGATTGCACAGTTCCAGGGTGATCAGACTGACATCCTTGTGCATAAAAATACAGGTTTATCATTCCTCAAGTATAACCTCTTTCTTTTTTTTAATGCATAAACATGGGTAAGCTAAATATTTATGTCTTGAAATAAATAATCATTTTTATAGTTAAAAAATACATTGACCTTTTTGTAATAGTGTTGTGGAAATGTGACATCAATCTTGTGTCATTTACTGTACAAACATATTGACAAAATATTGACGCCAAAGGCTGAAAAACAATGGCTGGGGAGCTGTCTGCCTCCTGAAGGAGAGTGAGGCACTATTAAAAGAGCCAGGCCTTCTACTGGGACAATTCACAGGGACAGCCAAAGGGCTTTTAATGTGGTTTCCTCTCTCTCTACGTTAAATATAGATTTCCAGACTCTTATTAACCTTCCAAAATGAGGCTACCTTGTACACATTACACTTGGATGCCTTCTGTAGTTTTGAGTTTAGTCAAAGACAGGACATAGGAAGTGGATCACTCACAGGGAGAGCTGCTCAGCTGGAGGTCAGGCACATCTGGATGCAGTTGAGAAAATGAGCAGGTTTTGATGTTCAGTGAGGACGCACAGCAGACTCCATACACTCCAGCACCATGTTGTTCCAGTAAATCTACAAACAAAAGGATTTTAAGAAGATGTAACATGAACTAGTGCTGAACATCTTTGACCTATACATGCATTTCAGTCACGTGACCTCAGTGGTCATGTCCGCCATTTTGTCAATCGCTGGCTAGTGCAACAGTGTATCAGCCGATGTGTCTCTATGCCTTTATATCTTTGGTCTGCTCTGACTGAACTGAAGATGCTACATCTGAAAATGACACCTCAGAAAGATGAACATAGCTGCTTAAAGAGGCACTAAACCCCAAATCAACTTTTTTTAGCTGAGAATCGGTTAAAGTTGGTGTCTCATAGAGTTGGCTACAGGTCCTTATCACTATTTTGACATGGCAGTGCATATTAGTAGAAATCTTATTTTACTGCTAAAAAACGTCAGTGTTGCTCCCTCTTCAGTTTGAACGACGACAACGCATGTGACTCAAACTAATTTATAATCAATGTCACGCAAATTATATGACTT
>OMNZ01070865.1:7340-18384 GCA_900303255.1 Lesueurigobius sanzi | reverse complement strand
TAAGTCACACACACCCAGGAAATGAAACCAAAAGACTTCAAAACAAAAGCATGAATATGAAATAACTTCTGTTGTGTGCTTCACTGCTTCTTTCAATAAAACGTGGACTCTTCGGTGTGCCATGTGCGTAATAGGCCTTTGTAACCAAAATCATGATGGATTTGCAGATAAAAACATTACCTATAAATACTGTTGCTAAGCTTGAAGTATTCTGTTGGATAACAGTTTAGGCAACGAAAGCTCCTTTTATTGTGAAAGGGTGCTCCCGGTGGCTCCAGGTGTCGTCTCTCTTGACGCAGGTGCGACTGTTCAATCAGCAGCAGCGTGAGAGCCGTCAGCTGCACGCCGATCACACTTTAACAACACTTTACTTTTGACTGTTTCTGCGGTGGTAGTAGCCTATAACTTGTTTGTTTATTGATTTAAAATATTAAATGAATCTTACATCAGATGAAATGAAGGATGAGGAGAATATGGTGAGTTTATTATTAAAGGTTGCTGACCTGTGTAGTGGTAGTCTGTATTTTTAACTGTAGCTTGTGTTTTAGGAGAATGGGGAGGCCAATGGCGGGCTAAAAGAACCTGCTACACCTGGAGAAAGGCGACCAGTAAGTTACCTTGTAACCTGTAATATTTATAAAAGATGACTGGTTTGTTGTTTTGTATTTTTTTGTAACACTTCTCTGCTTACAATCTGTGCCACCACTTTATATTTCCACAATTGAAGTGAAAATGAGTGGCATTTTAAGTTATTTTTGGTATGTTTTGGGGTTTGACTAGTCTACAATGGTGACAATCCTTCATTGATGTCAATGCTAAGGATTTGTGTTGTGTTGTTTGAACTGTTCGTCTGACGTAGTTACAACAGTGACAGCTGACAGATGCTTATGGGGCACATGTACTACGCACCATTTATGGATTAAAATGTAGGACATATGGGGTTGTTTGAACAATAAATAGCCTTCTAATATACATTTATAATGTTAACTTTTACTTTCTTTCCGCCATCATGCTATAATTTGTTTTTAGTAGATTTTGTTATCACTTCTCTTCAGATGTAGCCTTTTGTATCACTTTTGAAACCTAATGAAATGTTGGAACATGCTGTCATCAGAAATCAGGCGTAACCACTTTTATAATATCATTTTTAGTGGAAATTATGGCATTTCTGTTTGTTTGTTTTCACAGAGTGTTGAAGCTTTGCAGAAAATGCTGAGAAGAGTCTCTCAAAGCCCCTTCCACGGGCAGTACCAGGTAAAGTCCATTTGGCACATGTGGCCCATATGTAGTCTATATTCTGGACACAGTTATGGGACTCATCGGCCTGGGAACCATCTGGCCCATCCGTCCATAGGAGTGGGTCCCTTCCCCAATGTGGTTCTCCTCGAGGTTTCTCTGTTTTGTCCCACATGGTTTTCTTGAGTTTTTCCTTCCCGTGGGGGAGGGTCTAAGGTGTGGGAAACCCCAGGCTGGCATTTCATTGATATTTCATTGTTCGATGGTTAATATTGACTTGTTTTGTGTTTGTACCGACCTCTGAGATGACTCCCGTTGTGATATTGGGCGTTACAAAAACTGATTTGATTTGATTGATTGTTTTGCCTTCAAGACCCTAGTGTCGTCAAATTCTGAATCCAGCAGTTCCTCTGCAAACCACTCTTCCATCAGCCAGGTAAGCTTCATGTAGTGGATATATTTGGGTATAAGGACTTAATAAATTAAAATCTGGTTTTCTGGATACCCTCAAAACCAAGTGACAACCAGTATTATAAACTGGACATTTTCACATTCAAAATCAATTCAGTAAAACCCTTTCATTAATCACTGTTATCCGTCAAGTCACAAGCTGTAAAGATGATGTTTTTTTTGTCCAGACAAAAATATGCAAATATCATAACTTTTGGAAAGAAAAAGGCCAAAAAATTTAAAGTTTTCAGGTCCTAACTAGTTATTGTAACTTCATTCTTACAAAATGTGCATGTTTTCATTATGAAGAGCACAATCTATTTATTTTTTCTATCACCCAAATGGGTCGCTTATGTTTATTTTATACAAGAATTCTACTGTTTATTGCATCTTCTCCAAATAAAGATGTTGCAAGTTATATTTAGATATTTTTGTATCTAAAATTAACCAAACTGTGCCCTCCCAATAAACTGAACTGAACTGAAAGAGGATTTTAGCACAGCGTTACACCCCTTGCAGCTCATATGCAGTCTGTTTTGTTGGTATTTAGCTATTATTTTTGTGCCAACATTGTATCTAATCAGGAAGGACAGATGTGATGTCAAACTTCCATCTTTTAATTTGATTTATTTATTTGACAAGGACAATGCAGACAGACATAGTTACAAAACACAGTTTGCCGCTGAGGTGATGCACAAAGAGTTTATAGCTATTGCTAATTCACAACTCCCTCGCTCTTTAGCGGCGCACGACCAAAAGCATGTACGTCCCACACGGCACACTCATGTCTTATCTGTATTTTTATTCTGCTCAGATGGACAATGTGTCAACTCCTGCAGACACGCAGCAGACGTATCCAGGCCAGGTAAGCTGCTTGTTTGAGTAAAAAATGTTGCAATTTCAGTATAATCTTTCTCAAATAGACAGCATTTTTGCACACGGTTATTCAAAAAGCTTCATAGTATTGTTCAATTAAAGGCACTATACCCGATTTTTTTTTTTTTTACTTCTTTTATGAAAGTTGGGGAGTTGTTCCTAACTTTCCTAACACATTTCTAAAATCCAATTTCTTCATAGAGATGACTTTATAAGCAAATTTCACAACTTGCGGGGTCACTTTTTAGGATCACCATCACAGAAATTCGAGAAAAGTAGCCTGCAAACTCATGAAATTGATTAAAATGCTTTATATTTAGATGCCCAGTATAATTTCCACAAATATCCGAGTTTACAATTTACTAAAGGAAGACAAAACAAATGTCATTCCTCTTCTAAGTAAAAATCAGGTATAGTGCCTTTAATTAATGATTTTGGTTACAGGGTAGAACATTTTTTTTATACAAGATTCAAAATGTTTGGGTTGGGGACCAAAGAAGAATAGAGTGCAAACAATATTTCAATGGAACGTAAAAGACAAACCAAGTAAACAACCAAATACAATGTTCAGCTTCCTGTTTCCTCAACAATTGTACACCAATTAAAAACAATGGGTTACCACTCATTCTAGTAAGATAAAATGAGATAACACTTTATTGATCTCACAATGTAGAAATTCACTTGTTACAACAGCTATTAAGATAAGATCACACAGGGGGCTTCAAAAAGTCAGGAAATGTGCTGTCAAAGAAGAAAATAAGTTTGCAAAACAGGTGATAATAATAATAATAAAATATATATATATAATATATATATATAATATATAAAGTTCACTGGAGCGGTTTGCAGTCGAGTGTGAAGCGACTGGAATGAAGATCAGCACCGCCAAATCCGAGGCCATGGTTCTCACCCGGAAAAAGGTGGCCTGCCCACTCCGGGTCGGTGGAGTGTCCTTGCCTCAAGTGGAGGAGTTCAAGTGTCTCGGGGTCATGTTCATGAGTGAGGGATGGACGGATCGGTGCAGCGTCTGCAGTGATGCGGTCGTTGTATCGGACTGTTGTGGTGAAGAAGGAGCTGAGTCAAAAGACAAAACTCTCACCTATGGTCATGAGAGATTTGGGATTGAAAGGACAAGATCCCGGATACAAGTGGCCGAAATTAGTTTCCTCTGCAGGGTGGCTGGGCGCACCCTTAGAGATAGGGTGAGGAGCTCAGTCACCCGGGAGAAGCTCGGAACAGAGCCGCTACTCCTTCACGTCAAAAGGAGCCAGCTGAGGTGGCTCGGACATCTGTCCCAGCGTAAAGACGAGGTCTTCACTGAGAACGCCTTGGGATCCCCCAGGAAGAGCTGGAGGAGGTGTGCGTGGATCGGGAAGTTTGGGCATCTCTGCTCAGACTGTTGCCTGCCCCGGATAAAGCGGAAGTAAATGGATGGATGGAAGTCCATACTGTCGTCTTAGTTTAAACAGTTTTTTAGCGTTCTTTTAGTAAGACGTAAGACCTCCCTGTCTTCCTAACGCTTCTGACGTCAGAGTGACGCGGGGTCAGAGTGACGCGGGGTCAGAGTGACGCGGGGTCAGAGTGACGCGGGGTCAGAGTGACGCGGCGTCAGAGTCAAGCTTCCACAGAAAGTTGAAACTTGTCAAGCAGGTAAACAAAAACCTCCCTGTCTTACTAAAAGAACGCTAACAAACTATCTCTGAATAAACGATATAAACATCTCTTATGCACACGAAATAAAATAAATTAAACTCTAGGTCACAGAGTAGATTTATGAATAATACGTTTACTTCCTTTTTACTTCCTGACTAAGTTTATATTTTAGAGACGTTTGTTGAAGTGTTTTTGTTTTGTTGTCCTCAGAACGGGTTAATGGTCGTTAAACACACTCTTAAATTTAGTTTCAAGATTATCATCATCAATAAGTCAAGTCGTAGTAAAGAATCTGGCTGAACGTTACACACAGCGATATACGAAATACATATTGTACATTATTTCACTACAGTGGTTCTAAGAATAGATTTAATTGTGTTTGTGCTGTGTCACTGCCTACTGTCAGATGTGTCGTATTGTTGACGTGTTGCATTTGTTTTGGTTAAACCAGTTTGATCCTTGTTGAGTAATCCGTCTGTCCTCTGCCAAGTCACAAACAAAAGCTCATCCTTCCTCTGTTCGCAGAATGGAGTTCACTCAGCATTGCCCAGCACCAACCCATTTTACTCGTACTTTCTGGTGAGTATTAATTCAATCTATTCTTTTCTATTTAGGGCTGGCTGATCGATTCATATGGAAAAAAACAAAATAATTAATTCAATAAAACTGTCTTGACTGTGTTGACAATATTGCACTGTTTTCCAAACCAACACGGTACGTTCCATTACACGTTTTATCCAATTCTTTCAAATCTAAACTAAAGTCGGGATCAAAACCAGGCTAAAATGGAACCAAATTAGGAAAATCATGACTAAAACAAATTTTCATTTACCATGCCTTTCTGTTTTAGGCTGTGATAGCAATGTGAAGACTTCAGTCATTTTGTGATCTACTGTTTCTTCTTGTCATATGGATATTGTGTCATCTGATAGGCTAGTATCTATTATATTTTATTTTATTGTGATCATGCAGGTGTATTACGAAGTTACTAAATATTCTTGTGAATTGAGTGTTTCATGTGTGTTTCATGCTCATGTTTAAACTTCATTCACATGTAGTCAGAAATGTTGCCTTTCCTTTTACAACTTGCCTTAAGCTGCATGTGAAGAAGCAAGTTGATGTACATTAGACATGGACAATATCATTTAGGAGATAATATCAACATTTTATGTTTGGAAGATATGCAAATTTAAAAACATAGACTTGATATTCTATTTTTCAAAGTCAAGAAATGAACAAAACACAAATAAAACAAAAAATATACTTGATGTGTAATCTCTCAAAAAAAGTCCCTCTAAACAAGATATCATTTTTTGTTAATATCGCCCACACCTAATGTACATATCCATGCCATTCATCATTTGAAAGCTAAGAACCACCAAAATGATGAATGAGTCAACTGCATAAAGGCTTTGTTCAACTTTTGAAATAAATATAGTTGGCATTGTGTAACATCAGAGGAAAGAACTCTCCTGCTTGCATTAGTTTTACGTATAACAATCCCATTGCTTAAGACACTTTTCTAACAAATTGTTTTACTTACAGGAAAGCACTGGTCAATCGAACAACGCTTCAACAGGAACATCAAAGCAAGCTGTAAATGTGGACAACATCTTTGTCTCTCCTCCCGAGTTTCAGAGCTCCCCCATGGACCAACCGGACCGTTTCCACGCTCAAAACGACATCTTCAACTCTGCACCTAAAGCTGCCCCGGACATCTTTCCGAAATCTCCTTCATCTTTTGGTGAAGTGACTCTCGATACGCCGGACATTTTCAAACCAGCGCAGTCTTCAGCCTCACGCAACGGCTACAAATCGGATACTAAAGATGGTCATGTTGCTGCTGGGACGGAGCATTTTATTTCCGCGTCAAAGGAAGTTAACCAATCTTTCAAAGCTCCTGACGGTTTGTTCCCAAAACCAGTGCCAAACTCGAACCCGTTTCGCAATTCAACAAGCAATGACTCTGCTTTCGGTAAGACAGGTGACATTTTCAACAAGGAAAACCAGTCGCCCGTCTTTGGTAAAAGCAATGAAGCTTCTCATGACAAACTGGACGTTTTTTCACCATTGTCAGCAGGTTCAGACAGCGTGGACTCGCTCTCGAATCCCGTCACAAGGAATATAGACTTCTCCAGCATTGACGACCCTTTCGCGGATTCCCCTTTGCAACTTTCCGATCCGTTCCAAGACGCTTCTCTGGACACGTCTGACGTTTTTAAGGTTTCGCCCAAAGCCCCGCCTCCCAGACCCAAGCCTCCCAGGCCGTCTCCTCCGGCCCGGGTTCCCAGTGTACCTGCCCCTACTGCTGAAAAAACGCATGAGATCGTCCTGACCACTCCACAGGGGTCACAGCGCTCCATCCTCCAGCCCACGCCAATGATTCAGGCCCAAAGTCAATCAGTGTCGCCGACTCAGTCTCCAAAACTGACACATGTAAGTACAAAGACTACTACAAATAGTAAGGAGGGACAGCGTGCTCTCTTAACATATAAACTTTCACCTGGAAACAAAGAAATGTCCTAGTAATTATTGCACCGATTCAGCGGTTCTCCATGTACAGTGAAAGTATTCAACCCCCTTCAGTTTTTCCACATTTTTATTCCAGATATTTACCTTTTTATTTTTAATAAAATGGCAAACAATTCTAATAAACCTTTTTCACTTTGTCATTATTAAGTATTGTCTGTAGATTGATTAGAAAAGATATATAATTTAATACATTTGGAATAAGGCTGTAACATAACAAAATGTGGAAAAAGTGAAGGGGGTTGAATACTTTCTGAATGCACTGTATTGTGAAATTGTAACTTCAAACACCATTTTCTCAATATTCACTTTTATAGGGTTTCATACCAGAAACCCTAAAAAATTGATCCTGGAGCGTCATTGAGGCCGCTGTGATGGAAAGTAAAGGTGCCGTGCTGCACTCATACAGCCACTGGATATACACAGTAATATCAAGATTTATTTTTACCACATACAAAGTTACATAGTGCTCCTTTAAGGTTAAGTCATTATTGGTGTTTATAGAGCTTGGAATCGGTTTGTTAAAATTGCCAAGAATTACGGGAATAGTCTAGATGTCTAGTGGTTAAGGCTGCTGCACATACGACAGAGCACTCTTCTGTCCTCCGAGTCCTGGGTTTGAGGATGCCAAGTTCAACATCATTAATGGTGAGAATTCTTCAAAAGTTCAGTTTCTCTCTCTCCTCTCAGGTCTCAACGTTCAGACGTCCCCCTAAACCTCTCCCTCGGATCAGGCGCTCCAGGACCTCGGCCTCTTCCAAACCGACTCCACCAGAGAGACCATCCAAGCCAGAGAGGCCTTCCCCTCCTGCTCTGCCCACACTGGTAACTGTCTACCCCCATTGTCTGGTGGTGGTACTATAGTGACATGTCTTGTTGAAGTGCCAGTCAATTATTTGCAAATGTCACTTCATGTTTTACAAGACACTATTTCATTTTTTCCTTATTTTAAGGGGAGACGGTTCAGAGGGATTTTTCAATAATTAATTCCTAGCCTGATTTATTGAGTGTTGTACCCCAAATAACAAGCTTTATTCACTAATAATTGGCTTGTTTAAAAAAAAAAACTAAACAAGATATCCCAAATCCCCTCTGAACAAATCTTTGTATCTAATACATAAAAAAATAAAATCATACATTTAAACCTGGCTCTAGCCTCTATTTAGATTTAGATTTAAAGATTTCCCTGTTCCTAATGACATCTCAAGTTTTCAAAGCAGACCGTCCCTCCCCTTATCTAGCACAACTGACCCCTGATTGGCTGTAACATTGCTCCTGGGCAAACAACTTTGACAATGGCCCTGGACTCTTAATTACTTGGTGATATCAGATCCTGCTGCTACTGCTATGCCAATACTGGAACTGGAAATGAAGGTTATGCACAGAGTCAAGTGTAAGAAGTAATCATATCGGCCTATCAATGAACCCCTCATGACATTATCAGACCCCAAAAACCCAAATTGGTCAGGCCCTCGTTAATAATAACCCACTTCAATGCTTACTACCACTGCCTTTGTCATATTTATTGTGCTATATACGCATATATGCCTGTTTAATGAACTTACTACAGTGATCGTAAGCAAAGATTATTCAGTCTTCATCTGTACTCTGTAGTTGAAGTGTAGGACATTTCGATCTTAATCAAAAGATCGTCGTCCGCTTACAGAGTCTTCATCTGTATAGAGTACAGATGAAGAATCGTTGCCTACGATGGACAACTCCTGTACGACTGAGAACCTACACAGACGGATTACTATCATGATGTTTGTCAAACCTGTTCTCTGCAGGTCGTGTCTGAACCGTCCGAACCAGTGAAATCGTCTCCAGACCCCTCTCCTCCAAAGCCGCCTACGAAACCCCCACTGCCAAAACTGTCTCCAAAACTGTCCCTAAAACCTCTGCTGCCCAAACCAGTCATCCGCCGCAAGCCAAGAAAGGTTCATTCATTAATTAATGAATCATTTGTCTGCCGTGTCTGGATTCAATTTCATCTCTTGTTTTCTTTCCATCAAAAGAATAAACAATCTGTGGAACCAGAAAACTACGTTGTGTTTGAAGATATCCTTCTTATTGGTCAGGTGGGTTTGATTATGTGTTTTTTGTGACTGAAGTTTCAGCTCTAAAACAAGTATATTTGTATTAGCATTTCTGTTTTAAATTGTTGAGCAGGAGCAGTGTGTGGAAGACTGGCCCGAGGACAGCCCTGAGGTCCAACCCGACTTCAAACCTGTGAGGACAGCTCTTATTTATTTATTTTTTACATTAATTCCGGTTATAACTTGATTTGATGTAAAGTTGGTAATTATTATATTTTTTTCTAAAGTTCCTCCTCCTCTGATCTCAGTAACTAATCCGAGTCCCTGTAGGCTGTCGTTTTGACCAATGACAAGAGCTTTCTCGGAGCTGGGTTGTAATCCTTTGTGATTAGAAAATAGGCAGTGGTGGAAGAAGTACTCCATATTCTTACTTAAGTAAAAGTGCAGATACAGGACCAAGAATTTACTTAAGTAATAGTAAAAGAATCTGATTAAATTTCTACTTAAGTAAAAGTACAAGAGTATCTACTGTAAAATGTACTTTATAAGTAAAAAGTAAAAGTATTTTTGTTTTGTTTGTTTATTTGCAACTAAACCAGGTCTAAACTAGGATTAAACCAGGACTAAACCAGGTCTAAACCAGGTCTAAACCAGGACTAAACCAGGCCTAAACCAGGACTAAACCAGGTCTAAACCAGGTCTAAACCAGGTCTAAACCAGGACTACACCAGGTCTAAACTAGGTCTAAACCAGGTCTAAACCAGGACTAAACCAGGTCTAAACCAGGTCTAAACTAGGACTAAACCAGGTCTAAACTAGGACTAAACCAGGACTAAACCAGGTCTAAACTAGGACTAAACCAGGTCTATACTAGGACTAAACCAGGTCTAAACCAAGTCTAAACTAGGTCTAAGCTAGGACTAAACCAGGTCTAAACTAGGTCTAAACTAGGACTAAACCAGGTCTAAACTAGGTCTAAACCAGGTCTAAACCAGGTCTAAACCAGGTCTAAACCAGGACTAAACCAGAACTAAACCAGGTCTAAACCAGGTCTAAACTAGGACTAAACCAGGTCTAAACTAGGACTAAACCAGGACTAAACCAAGACTAAATCAGATCTAAACCATGACTAAACCAAGACTAAACAAAGTCTAAACAAGATCTAAACCAGGACTAAACAAGGTTTGAACGAGTAAACCACTAAACCAAGTCTAAACTGGGACTAAACTTCATCAGAGGTCACTTTGAAAATACAGTAAAATACTTTTACCCAACTTTTAAAAATGTAGTGGAGTAGAAAGTACAGATACAGGCTCTAAAATATAGTGAAGTAAAAGTAGAAAGTATTCCTAAATACTAAATACCTAAAATGTACTTAAGTAAAGTAAAAGTACCTAAAAAATGTACTTTTTACTTGTACTTTTTACTTACTTTCCACCACTGAAAATAGGTGACCCATCAGGAAGGGAGGGGGAGGAGCTACATCTGATATTTTTCAAAAAAGTGTCCCTCTTTCTCTTATTTTTGATAACTTCCAGACTATCACTTAGTAAAGTAAAATTTGTGAAAAGTAAAAGTGCGTCTAATTTGAAACCATTTTTTTCCCCGATTACCTTTTCTTTCACAATAATGCTATGCTTTGCTTCATACAAGTTGTGAAATATGCTTTTATACCCTACTCTATCCCAATGAAGAATAGACCCTTTCATTGTTTGTAAACGTTCTGGGCTTAGCTGGAGGCGGAAAGCTAGATTCCTCTCTATTTCCATTGTAGCTGCTACAATAAACAAATGTCTAACTGTTCAGATTATCAGATTAAACCTTATTTTATCGTCTCAAATGTCATTCCTCTTGTTCTTGCTCCTTAAGCCACAACAGGACCACATTTTTTAGTTGTAGTTTTACACTTATAATCGCTAGTTTTAGTTTAATCTTATTTCTCTTGCTCACTTCCTGCCTCCAGCTGATGTCACTGATGATGTAAGCAGCGAAAGGGGCTATTGGGTAGAAATAATTTACTAACTAACTACTAACTAACAGTTTAAACTTTACTTGCTCCCACTTCTACACTGCATAAAAGTGTTACTGCATAAAAGCATATCTTGATAAGTTGACATTACTCAAATTGACAATATGTTATGTTAATTTGTGTAATATTGACTTAGCAAATCTGTCACTGAAATCTTGATAAGTGTAAAAAATTCCTCAAATCAAGGATCAATAGTTATTTCAAGAAAATGTTTATTAATTTCTAGATTACTTTT
>OMNZ01070856.1:0-11251 GCA_900303255.1 Lesueurigobius sanzi | reverse complement strand
AATAATATTGTACAAATTGTCTAAAATTGTATTTCTATTTTCTGTGAAGCCCTGCGAGGCTAACCTTGCCTGCAAGCTGAATTCTCGCGGTATTTGTGATTTCACAAACACACGAGAATCCATCTTGCCCCGAGCCGCTAAAGTGTTTGAGCCAGGACCACCAGTGGGACGGAGCGACGAGCCGCTAAAGTGTTTGAGCCAGGACCACCAGTGGGACGGAGCAACGAGCCGCTAAAGTGTTTGAGCCAGGACCACCAGTGGGACGGAGCGACGAGCCGCTAAAGTGTTTGAGCCAGGACCACCAGTGGGACGGAGCGACGAGCCGCTAAAGTGTTTGAGCCAGGACCACCAGTGGGACGGAGCGACGAGCCGCTAAAGTGTTTGAGCCAGGACCACCAGTGGGACGGAGCGACGAGCCGCTAAAGTGTTTGAGCCAGGACCACCAGTGGGACGGAGCGACAAAAGCAGCAGGTGCCGAGCAAAGCAAACATTTGTTTCGAAAATAAGGCAGTGTGGGTTAAGGTGCCTTCAAACTCGTGCTACAAAAAAACACAAAAACCACTCGACGACATTATGATATAAAGCTCAGAGCCGCGATCTAACAAACATCTATGAGCGAAACTCTGAACGGATTCGTTTGGAGCAGTCCCAGATTGATATTGTGGAGAACTCAACTACGAGTGCTACACAATGTCTATCTGGCTCTTGCCAGGTTACTGCGAGGCGACTTTGATGTGATTCTGGTCTATACAAAATAAATTGAATTGAAATATCGGCAGATATTTGCATATTTTTAAAATATAGATATTCAAATGTGCTGAAATGAGTTGTAACTCTTTATAAATAAAGAATCTCCAACACAAATTCACTAAAAAATGTCCCCAAGAGGAAGCAGGATTTGAACAGCCATCATAGTCTCAAAAGAAATCTGAGTGAACCGCTGTAACAGCCACAGTCATATTGCATTATCATCTATTCCACTGATGAATTTAGGAACTTAACTCCACATGAGGGTCTTGTTATTGATTTTAAATGTTCATATCGGACCATCCCTAAAATAATTCACAATTAGGTTTTTTGTGAAAATCATGCAGCCCTACTATGGAATATATTAGAAACGTACAGTGATTTAGAAGAGTCTTAGATCTTAAAGTGTCTTGCCTCGGGACACAAAGGCAAGTTTGAACCACCAAACCCACTCCCCTCAATCACAGGGGAAACCAGAGCAGTCGGAGGAAACCAGAGCAGTCACGGGGGGAGAACATGCAAACTCCACACAAGGGAATCGAACCCAGGACCTTCTTGCTGTGAGGCTAAAGCGTGTGGATCTGTTTTTCAATGCAACTAGGGCTGCACAATACATCACCAAATTATTGTTCTTGCATAAACGTGACGTAACCGACAAGAAATGTGCAAAACAATTCACTTTTACTGCCTAATTTAGTTCCATTTTGTTTTGGTTTCAAGGTCACAAGTCTTGTTTTGACAAATTTGAATCAAACATCGAATTATGTAGGATTTTTGTTCAGTTCTGTTCATTTGCAGTATTAAACCACATTTGGGGAAAAGTGCAAAGAGCTCAAAAGTGTGTGTCACATTTAAGACAGACAAAATTCAAGTTCAAAGTTCAAATTTGAAGGAACATACTGTGTTGCAATAGTTTCATGTCGTAATAATATTGTTGTCCCAGTACTCAAAACAATTAAGCAAACATCTCATCTTTTCCTCATTTTGCGTGGCTCTAATTGTCTAATCAAATGAAATCTCTAATCATTTAAAATACAACACAGTGACAGAGAGACTTCTCAGACATAAACCAGGACTAAACCATGACCTAAATCCAGACTGTAAGCCAGGTCTAAACCCGGAAACCGAAAAAAACAACCAAACATTTTCCAAACCAGATTCATGGTTTGAACTTCAAAACACCCCTCAATTGTTGTTACGTGCCCCACCATTTGAGAAACTCTGGGGAAAAAAATATAGATTATATAAGCTAAAGCAAGCAAACCCCTTCACCTTCCCTTTGCTTGCCACAACAGCACCAAGTTTTCCATTCTCTGAAAACAAACCAAATGCTGTATGTGTTCAAAATCCAAGCAGGAATTTGTCTTAAAAATGAACTACATAAGGCGATAATATATTAAAACACCGTGTTATGTCGCAAGTGCCTTTTCCCACATAACTTTATTAGATTGTTCTATATTACAGACATGCAAAGTCATAGGGCCTACACGCTCCTGCAGTCCTGAGTGTCAACCAATATTCATACTAACTGCGCGAATGCATCTGTAAATTGTGTTTCTAACTAAAGTAATTCGTTTGCAATGTTGCACAATTTTACCACCAAATAAAAAGAGCTTATACTGGAAGCTACGCAGTTCAAGGCTGTGCACAAAAGCAACAGATGTCCTCCGTGGTAAAAGTCGTTGAGCCTTCTGCAATGCAATTAGAAGCTATGACACAGTGTTGTCTTGTTGTTTATATTATATACGATCCACGCTGGTATTTTTGGAGCACATTTCCCGGTCGTTATTAATACCATGACGTGCACATCTTGCTTTAAAGTCATTGCACTTTTGTAAGGAGTAGACAAAAAAAGGTAATAAAGTAAATGCGTAATCGGAAAATCCCGCTATGAAAAATATCCAGGACAAAATCAAGCACCAATAATTAAAAAAGTAAACATTTTCCTACCTTAAAAATCCCTTTGAATACAGTAAATTATATCCAGCGTGCCATACTGTGCGTAAATCCGTAACAAAGTAGCCATTTCCACGCGGCGGACCGTTAAAAAGCTCAAAACGTGGACACGTCCAACCTCTTCCTCATTCAGAAATTAGTGCAAACCTTCTTCTTTTTTTTTTTTTTAAATATAAAACACGGCCCAACAAAATCTGGTTCAAACCCGTCCCCGTGAAATGAGCTGGACAAGGCCGCGAGGGAGAGATACACAGAGAGAGAGAGAGAGAGAGAGAGAGAGAGAGAGAGAGGGCTTTACCTTGCAAGTGCGTGTCCTCGTATGTCCCCCTTGCGCTTTGGTTTCCTCCCTCTCCTGCTCCTCTCTCCTCCCGTCGGGGCTAAAATGTCCGCTTCAGCCTCACTCCTCCGCCGCCGCCGCCACCGTCGCCGCCGCCGCCGCCGCCACCACCGCCGCCACGGCAGAGCTCACCATCCAAAAAAAAAAAAACAAAAAAAAAAAACAAACCTCCAATGTCAAAAAGGGGAGAAGCGCGAGTCACCGGGCGGAAAACCTCAGGCAAAGCGCGCGGAAAGCGAGAAACAATCCAAGCCGGAGGGAAATCCACTTGCGCGTAAATGGCACCGGTCACATGCAGGAAGTTTGTGTACTGTAAAGCGAATAAACGGGATATTAAAGATGGTTGCAGGACTGTTAACACTCCCCCCCCCCACCACCACCACCACCACCACCACCACCTCCTCCTCCCTCCTCGTGCTTCCCTTCCCTCCCGCCATTGGTGCACGCGTCCTCCGTTTTGTAGACAGCGGCGATATAGGGCAACTTTTTTTTTTTCTTTTTCTTTTTTTTTTAACGCGTGAGAGGATTGTGGGATGACACGAGGCAACTTTCATGGCACGAGCTAGTGTTTGGGAGATGCTTGGGTAGTTGTTTGTTTGTTTGTTTTGTGTGTGTTTCATTCACAATTCCGTGGTGTTCCGCGGTGCGTAATTTCAGACGTAAGCCCAAGCGTCTGAAATTTGTGGCAAAAGGCTTCTTATTGCAGCTGCAGAGACAGTCGCACCTCTCGCGGAGATACACAGGGGCACTTGAGTTCAACAAGCGCGTTTTGGGGAAGAGTCAACGGCGACGATGTGAGGCGGTCCAGTTTCCTGTTTTGAGGTGTAAAAATAAAATTGGAAAAGTGGTGACGCGTGAAACGAGCTTTGTGGAGTCGAAACAAAACATCCCGTGGTAGAAGGCTGTTGTTGACTACCGTGAAAACATAAAAATCAATACAAAAGATATTTTCACATGTGTTTTGTTCTAGAATATTAAGAATATCCAGTGCCTTCATCATGGGTTCACTTGAATTTTTCCTCCCTTTTCTTCTACTCTTGGATCAGAAATATTGCAGACTTGCTGTGTTTTCCAACCTTGTTTCCATGACTTGATTCTCCACAAACATCAAAACAAAAAATAATTGCCAAAAAGCATTCACTTAAGAGAAATGGGGGAAGAAATAATGTGTTTTGTGTTGCCATTGTGGATGACAGGCTTCACAAAGTAGGAGGATTATTTTTTTTTTGGTGGATTGGTGCAACATGAAACGTAAACGATAGTAACGTGATGAATAATATAACTTGCAATATACAAAATATACACATACTGACAAAATAACTGTGTGGGTTGGTGGATTTATGACGTGTGATAAGCAGCAGGTGTATGTGTGGATATAACATAGAGCAAATAGAACATGAGACAGTGCAAGTGGAAGCTAATAGGTTATTTAGTGTTTATGAGTCTAATAGCGGAGGGGAAAAAGCTACTGAGATTTAGACCTGGTTTGGACCCAGTTTTAGACCTGATTTTTTGGTTTACTCATTTAGCCCTGGTTTCATTCTAAGAATTAAAAAAAATCCTGCACATCAAACTCTTAATAAATACTTTAACTTTTTACTCATAAAGTATATTTTTACAGCGTTTACTTTTACTTAAGTAGGATTTTAATCTAGTTATTTTACTTTTGCTTAAGAAAATCCTTGGTCCTGTGTCTGCACATTTACTTAAGTAGGAATATTGAGTACTACAAGATTCAATTCCTATTAATGCTGTTTCGCAGAACCCACAGTCTGTTTGTAAAAAAAGGCATTTAAAAGTTCAAGTGTAAATAATAAAAAGTCATGAGAACTCTGTTATCTGCCTCACTGCGTACTTTGGTTTAAGAGTCTTATCACAGATGGAAAAATGCTCTGCGTGAGGCGGCTGGTTCTGGAGGCAATGCTTCTGTACCTCCTGCCAGAAGGCGAGAGGGAGAACAAGCTCTGAGGTGGATGAGGTGGATGGGAGGGATTGACCTCTCCTCAGGCATCTCTGAGGACACAGTGATCTTCTGAGCAGTTCTTTTATGAGCTCCAGTTTGTGTCTGTCCTCTGCTCTGGTGTTTCCATACCACCATGTTACGCAGTAGGTGATAATGCTCTCCGTAGTCCCTCTATAAAGCAGTTAGGGCAGTGGAAGATAGATGTGCCTTCTTTAGCTTCCGCAGGAGATGGAGACGATGCAGGGCCTTCTTTTCGACAATCTGGGTGTTCTCCTCTGATGTTAACCTCTTAAGCCCTAGGCCCTTTTCTCCAAAAATCATTTCTTTACATCCTAGGTGTACATGGCTAATCTTGGTGTCCAAACATTTGGTAGAGCTTTGGGATGACGGTGGAAGTGAAATAAAAATAAATGACGTTGTTTGACAATAAAATGAGGTTGCCATAGGTTTGAATGAATTTCCGCCTGAAAAAAACACACATATTTTTCCGCAAAAAAGCCTTTTTCCTCCCTGTGGTGGAGCAAATAACAACAGAAATGGATAATCCCACATCAGCTGTCACTAATTTGCAACTTTGGAATATTTTTCTGCGTAAAACACGTAGGTCAGTAACTGTATCTGAAAAAAAAGTCCCCATTTTCTTGGACTCTAGGTCTTAAGAGGTTAAAGTGTTAGCCAGTTGGTATCCTGCAAGAACTTGGTGGACTTGACAATCTACTTCTTCCACCACTGCTTATTTTTTAGATGGAAACATAAACTGATGGAATACTTGCAATACATTTTTATTTTTTTTAGTTGTTATGGACAATCATGAATTAAACCCGTTGCAAAGTGGACTTATGCTGGCTACAATCTCCAAACCTGGGCCTTTAATTGTGAAAGCCATGCGGTGCCACTTCCCCCCTCTCCCCTGCGCTCCCCCGGGGGCTTGACTCTCTCTGTGAGCGGATATGTGTTGTGGGTCCACGCCACGCCCTCCCCAAAGGGGCGGGGCCACGCGACCTGAGTTTAAGGACAGCGGGGAGGACTGGGGCTGTGAACCCATTGACCCGCGCTGTTTCCCCGGTCTGTGGCGATGAGAAGCACCGCTGCCTGGCTTCGCTCCACCGTCACGGAGCCGGACAGGGCTTTACCGTAAAAGAAAAAAAAAAAAAAAAAGAAAAAAATACGCGCGACGCCACAGACTTTACGGCGGGGCGAGAGGCTGGAAGTGCGGTGGTTTCCTGAGAAGCAAGTCAAGTATGCAAGAGAAGACAAAGCTGCCTTACATAATAGGCTACACTGTGAAACGAAAGACATTTGGTTGGAGAGTTTTGATGGGTTTAGCCTGTATTAAGTTGACCTGTAGCGCCCATCTGCAACTCATGATTTTAAAGAGCCTCTTTAGACCTGCTCTTGTGGCTCTTTGGCTGTTTGGGATCTGCAACTATGGTGACCACCTGTCCCATAGGTTATAGGCTACTCCTTTGTCCCCCTTCCCACTTATTTAGGCTAGATAATGTCCCACTTTTTCCAGCGTTGGTGATTTGTTAACAGATAGATTTATATGGCATAAAATGTCCACTATTGACAGTGATGCCAATAACGAGTTAACTAGTTACTCTAAAACTCCATCTCCATCCAACCTTTTTTACCATGTAAGTATATATCGCAAACAACATTGTATCGCAATATTAGGTGCTGCAATATCCGTATCGCACAAAGCCACAAAATATCGCAAATGCACTTGAGTCTTCCATCTGACTGAGATTTTTACATTTTTTGCCAACACTCTCTAAAACAGGGGTAGGGAACCTATGGCTTGGGAGCCAGATGTGGCTCTGGACTGCATCTGGCTCTCAGATAAATCTTAGCTGGCATTTCTTAACACAATGAGTAATAGGGGTTACATTTCATGATAAAAAAAACAAACAGTGGGCTTGTTTCGGGTTCCACTGAACGACCATGTTGTGTGTAACAATCCAGAGCAGAGCATATTGTGGTCCAAATTCATAAAATCCCATGTTGGTCATAAAATACCATTCTTCAACATGGTGCATTGTCCAATCACAGTAAAAAATATATCTTTTTCCAACATTTGAAAATATAAATTTGTCCAAGAACAGTCCAAACACATAAATACTGCCTAATAATAAATATGTATTATTTCATAACTAAATGGTTACATCCCTAGTAAGAACTATTTTATGTAAATGCACACATTTTGTTGTATTCAGAGTGAAAAAAACTATTGTATGGCTCTCACGGAAATAAATGTTAATATATGTGACTTTTTGGCTCTTTTAGCTAAAAAGGTTCCCGACCCCTGCTCTAAAACCAAACATGCTTTAAAATTATAAATGTGAAGAAGTTCAGTTTTAGTTTAACTTTTAGTGTTTTTGGAGTCTTATTTTAACACAATTTGCTGAAAAAGATATTAGATGTGTCTGAATTGAATGGAACGGTTTATCCAAGTATCGCAAGAATATTGGTATCGCGATATTGCATGCTCGTATCGCATATCGCAAGTTTTTTTTCAATATCGTGCAGCCCTATGTGTAAGCTACTTTAGCGTTACAAAAATGGCAGCGAGCTACTTCAAGAACTTCAAAGAAACACGTGTAACTCGGCCTCTAGGGCGGACAAGATGATAATTCAACACAATAAAAGTAGATGATGGTAGTTTCTGCTTTATGCTTTGCTATATTCACCTAAATGTTTGGAGATGTTTTGCTCACAACAAAATGCATCTAAAATGTGGATACTTGGAAAGAGATGGTGGATAGTGGTTGGAGACCCCTGCTCTAAAATAACAGTAATTAAAGGCCCCCCCCACCCCTCCTACCTTTTTCAAACTATATATTTTTATTAGTATATGCCTTGAGCTAATACCAGTTGGGACCTTTTCATACAACTCTGTCCCGTTCGGTCGCAGGACCCTAAAAGCACTTTTGTGGGCCAAGCCTCAGACAGATTGTTGTCAGTCTGTTAAAATCGATGCTGTCGTCACATACTGTGTGTCATTGCACACACTGCAATGACATTTGGAACAAAGAATCCTGACATGAGGACTGTGGAAATATAGCATTATACGAGTTGTAGGTTTTTCCAATATTGGACCATTTATTAGCAAACATTACCTGAACATGGCATTCATAATGTCAAATTCTCTTTGAAAACTGTTTTACTGTGACATGGTGACATGGAATTTCTGTCCCAATTACGAACCGAAAACTCTCATTTATTTGCTTCAAATTAAGCCCAAGATGGACTCTGTGTCTCACACGGATCACCTGCTATAAGAGAACATATGTTTTGTACCCGTAAGGCATGGAATTCTCCATTCATTTGTCCTATTCAGCCTGTGGACCATTCCATCGTACAATTACACATTTCAGATCAACAATTCAACTTAACCTTTTTGGATTTTCTTCAAACTTAGCACAGTTGATGCTGATATGCCAAATATTATGTGAGTAACATTTGAGGCATGTATCTGTTTTGATGTTTGAGATTTTAGGGAGTTCAAATGGGCAGCACAGTTAGAATGAGGCCTCGCTGCAAAGTAAAAGTTTCACTTGTCTTCAGTACTTTGTTCTGTTTGTGGCAGATAAATATACATTTTTAGATTTTTTTTTAAAGGAAATGTATAGCTTTTATGCCACAAGTTCCTTTAGGGGGATGTTCAGGTGTTTGCGCAATTAAAGCCCTGATGCTCTCACTCACACAGCTCATAGTAGCACTCACAGCAATGGGTTCCATGACATAAGGAGCCTCTAATGGAAATGTGCCCATGAGAAAAACAACCTTTGGGCAGTTATTTAATTAAAAGTTATTTATGGTGACTGTATTTTATGTTCTTTTTTTTCTGGCGAGGGACATTGCAAATTAGCCTTGGCTTTAAATGTTGTAGTGTGTTACATGTTAAATGTACTGTACATACTTGTCCCTATTAAACTATTACTAGTAGTAGGATACAGCCACATAAACTAGGACCTCTTAAGCCCGAGGGTCCCCATTTTTGGGGCTTGCCACTTTTAGAGACAATCCTTGTTTATTTTAATCTATTTTTTAACCCAATTTATAAATAGGATCCAAAATTTTCTATTTCACTGAAATATAACAAATTAGATTTTTTTTGGCCAAAAAGTGCGATATTGTGCCCTATTTATTACAATGGGATTCCACCAAGACTATTTTAAATCATGACCTCAATAACTATTGATAATTATTTATTGTTACAGATAAACAGTTGGTAAAAAGTCAATAATTAGCTGTAGTTACTATTTTTGATGTTTATTTGCTTCTTTACAATGAAAACAAGCTGCTGACCTGCTGTAATGTGTGTGTGTTTTTTTTTAGGCATATTTTCTGTCTTTCAACCTCAGTTACTCAGACGCACTATGATTTTCTTGAAAATTTTCCCCATAGACATTCATATCATATGAGAGCAATATGAACATTTTAGACATTTTACAAGCTGTTAAAAGCCTTCCAGAGTATATGTTTACCAAATTCAGAAAAAACAGCCACAGGCTTAAGAGGTTAAGAGGTTAACATTCAAGGACTGTGTAGAGATATGATCTATTAAATGGTCTAATTCTAATTTAGTTCAATCCTTCAATATTTTACAATTGTATATTGCATCACTGTGTGATATTTACAAATTTCTATTTACATTTATTAAACATGGTCTCACCACTGGTGTAAACTACAATCAGATCAGTCGATCTGGGTTTTAATGCTAAATGTTGTACAGTTCCATATTTAGGAAGGACAAGCAGTATCTGCCGTAACAATGGAAAAATAGCAACAAAAATAAATTACAATTGTGTTATAGTGCATGAGCTTTACAAAAAGATATTTTATTATATTTTCTATGTCTGCTTGAAGAATCTTTGGTGGAAGTGAGACCTCTTCAAGCTATTTTCAGTGCCAGAGGATTAAAATATACAATAAATATATTTTTAGCCCAGTTAGTCCTCAATCTGAGTCTACCCACTTTACAAAGACGTGTAGTCTGGGAGTCAGCATCATCTCAGCGAGTTCTGATTGACATTTAGATTATCCAATCAGAGAAATGCATGGGTCAGCCATGGAATGGCGGTTTAACATGTGCAAAAAATTAAATTTAACAAGAAAAATCACACTGAAAATTTCTTCTTTCTCTTCAAGTCCATTCTGAGTGATGTGTTCAGTCTTTCTTATTTAAGTGCGGCATTACAAATCTGCATCTGTGATTGGCACGATAAGAACACAATTAGGTAATCATTGGCTGTGAGCAGACCTCCAGACACTGCTCCTTTTGAACAGAAAGCAGAAGTGTCTGGCTGGACAAGCTGGTCTACACTCAGTCTGAATGATTTAACCGTCTTCTGAGTTATGTAATACCCAGACTGACCGGTCTACTCTAAACTAGGTCTGAGGCTGTCTTAACATGCTTGAATCTGTGTAAGCCCAGTCTGAGCCCATCTAAACCTAGACTGAACCACACTGACTTCAGTATAAACCACGCTTACTTTCGTCTCATCATAATGTGAGCCAGTCTAAACCAAGCTAAAGCTAGTGTCATCCCGGTTTAAACTGATGTACACCTGATCTGAACAATCTATACCTGCTCTAATGTGTTAGCCAGTCTAAACTAAGCTTGGGCCATTCTAAACCCAATTTGAGCTGCTCTAAACTCAGCCCGTGTCAGTCTGAACCATGTGTGTACAAGTTTGAACACCAGTCTGGGGTTTGGTTATGGGAATGAGAACACACAACTTAAAGAAATTCTCATAGCAAGTTCCATAAAAGCTTGGTTTGTTGTTGGTCAAGCATATAGCATAACAAATTATGCCTTACTGTATGCTCCACACAATCTACCAACACGTGGAAAAGACTGGCAGCTCTGTTAGAATTATGTTTTTGGATTTTTCTTGTGCTTTTAATTCTATACAACCACATATTTTAGTTCGTTATTGAGTTTTAAGTTGGCCCACACCACTGTCGCCTGGGTGTTGGACTACCTCTTGAATCGCCCTCAGTTTCTGAGACTTGTTGACAAATGATCTTAACTAGAACTGGTGCTCCGCAAGGAACTGTTTTATCACCGTTCTTATTCTCATTGTACACGGCTGACTAATAGCAGAGTCTTGTTTCCTGTCATCTGGGCTTGATTTCTCAGGATGATGACAAAGCATATAGAGATGAAATTGCCTCTTTTGCTAGTTGGTGTGATGCTAATTTTTACAGCTCAATGTGGCAAAAACACAGGAGTTGATCAT
>OMNZ01070849.1:0-11160 GCA_900303255.1 Lesueurigobius sanzi | reverse complement strand
GTCGCAACCTCCGGGAAGATGAATTGGCGAGCTGTCAGCCGGAGACAGGCGGAGCAGTGGTGTTTTCTGTAATGGGACAGTGGAAGTGTCTGTGATTAATGGAGGAGCAGTGCGCCGTGGTTAGGGGAACGCCGGGCAGAGCGATTGAGCCGCGGATACGTGAAGACAAGCGCCAGGCGAGGGGAAAGGGAAAGGAGAAAAGAGAAAAGAGAGGGGGGGGGGGGTTGTGTCGGAGTTTTAATGTGAAGACTGTACTGTCAGAGATGTCCAGAGGAATTGTTGGGTCAAGCGTCTGCTGTGACACAGACTGGACGGGTGTTGTTGGAGGTTGCTATGAAGGAAATGAAGAAATGGAAAGCAGTGGCTAGTGGCATAGCAGTAGGTTGTGCTCGCATTAGAGAATTCTATTTCAATTGGAGCAGACGCCAATACAACTCATACGGAGGAGGAATAATTTTTAAAAGAAAACTTCAAAAAGAAAATGTCCAAATGCTTTCCCTGATCATTATTTGATCGTGATTGGATTCACAAACCTGTCATACATGGAAACTAGTCCATTTTTGCATTTTCACACATAAAATGCCTCACTAGTAATCCCCCCCCCCCCGTTCACCTGCAGGGTCTCGCCGTGACACTACTTTAAACTTTAAGTCCCTGAACGCGGCACAAATTTGTTCCTATACGTGTCGGTCTGCGCTAAACTTGTTCGAAACTATAAAGAGCCAAACCAAAGTCTTACATAACCACAGAAAAGAACATTTGGAACTTTAGCGTGGTTTATGTGTTCGTGGCATTACTTTAGTAAATAAAGTGGCTGATATATGTTCTGTAGGGAACGCAGTCAGGGCCAAGAGGGACAAATCTGTTCATACGAGTATCTGAACTCATGCATTTACCTAAAGTCGACTACTAACTACTATAGTAAACATCCTATACTGCACAAAATAACATTACATTTCTTATTGCTTATTGAACAAAAGATAATACATCTCATTTTACTTGAAATGAGGGAGGGGGGAGGGAATTAGATCCTGTTTATTTTAAATGCAACATTTTTCCCACTACAGATTTTCTCACTTGGAAAATCACAATCACTTGATTTGAGGACAAATGTCCTTCATTTGAGTTATTTTAAATCATCACGATATAGTTTTTTGCAGGTTTAGTCCAGATGTGATCTTGATGGAGGCCTGTTGGTAAGTGGAAGGTCAAATAAGAGTCAGACCCACTGGATTACATTAAGTTTGCATTCACGCTACAGATAATTCAATATTTCAGTTGGAGCAGGTGCCAATAAAACTCTATGGGAGAGAATGTGCGTTTGAAAGGTCCAAATGTTTTCCCTGATCATTATTTGATGTGATGTAATTCACAAACCTGCCACATTATTCTTATGGCTGAAGGTCCAACATCATGCATTATTATGTTTTTGAATACCGTCACCACTTTTGGACACAAATAATTAGACCTTAGACCAGTTTTGTTTCATGTGGATTGGCCGAGGAAATTAGTAATAAACTAAAACTGTCGATCTTAAAGGTACAGGGGCACGCCAGAGGCTTTCTCCACCCACACCGAAAATTTTAACATCACTGCAAAAGGGGCGTGGCTGGAGGCTTTGGGGGGACGCGCGGGGGGTGAGTGTGTGGGCAGAGTCTGGGCTGGTGCAATAAAAGCAAACACTAAATAAATTAACACTCAATAACTAATGCTAACATATGGTATGTGCTACATGCAACTAAACCTAAAACTACACTATTGAGCAACTAGGTCATTGACACTACTACGAAGTCATAAATAGTTATCAATACAACAAAAAGTGATGCTAAATATTCTAACTAAACGCTATGCTTCTAAGGTTCAGTCAAACCTGAAAATCGATAAAGATGCTCTCTCGCTATTCCAACTCCACTCACTAGGGGGCGTTTCCGAGACGCAGCAGGATCGCAGACGTCGCCACATCTTTGCAAACGTCACGGATACTGCCAGAGCCCAAAGATCTTTAATAAAATTACATCGGACATGGCGCTCGTTGACGTGGCAAACGTGGCGGCCATCTTGTGATTGTCCGCTGAGGCTAATGCTAATAACAAGTCATGTAAAAACGAGACCACAGTTTTCATTGATAAAACTGTATAATTTGAGATATAGCCATTGTTTTGAATTTGTTTTATTGCTGGTAAGTGTAGGTATCTCAGTCTAATGCTGGGCCATATCATATCGTATATATCAACAGTTTTGGATATCGTGGTCATTTTTTATATTGTTGTGGATGTGATATAATTAGCATGTGCACTCAGCTGATTTTGACTGTAACATAAACACTGACTGTGGAGGCTTTAGCTGCTTATACATGAAATAAATTGAAGGATGTATGTTGCTTGAGTTGGTCAAATATTATGATACAGTATATGAAATATTTTCAATTATGTCGTCAAATATATTGTTATCGTGATATTTCTGTTTTATATCGTGATACCGATTTTAGGTCATATCGCACTGCCCTATCTCAGTCAAGACATTTTAACTCTGAAATATGGAGTTTTGCAAATATTTAAAGGACTGTTGTTTCTTAGTCTTAGCACCATTCATCCTACTGTTAACGGTGCCACGGTCTCAAGTTCACTCGCTAAATATTGGTCAAATTATGCATAATTTCTTTTTTCACCACGGTGCTCATACAAACAGCATATATAGCGCTAGTTACTTCAAACAATAATAACATGAAAGATATGAAATCAAACATTAAAATCAAATACTTTTCTTGCTCGATGAGACATAAGGTCAGTCAGTGTTTAGAAAAGAAACTCATGAAATGAACAAAAAGCATAAAAATAAGGTACATTTCCTATTGGTTTACATTGCGCTATAGCTCCAAAAGGACAATCACAACATGGCTGCCAGAGCTTGCCATTCTTTCCAATGTATTACTATGGCCATGACCCATCTAGAGTTGTATTAAAGATCTCAATCGCAATCAGGGGCGTGCTGCGACATTATTTCGGCCCGGGAGTTTTATCACTTTGACCAGCCCTCAAGCTATGGGAGATTTGGCCGAGGGGTTAGGGTGCTTGCCTTATGAGTTGGAGATAGTGGGATTGATTCCCCGCAATGTCTTTCTTTTTTAACATGGGCCACACACATGATCTGGGCCTGATGCATCTCCACAGCCAGCAGAACGAGTATTATACTAATTAAATGTAGGCTCTACACTTTTGTTTTACACATCGCGTGTCTCCCGTGAACTGCACCTTGGACCGTACCAACTTGCGCTAAACCAGAGGGGTGTTTTACTTCTCATGGTATCGCAAAGGCATGGTGCGAAAGTAATTTCTGTCTCTTATTTGGTAGATTTACATGAAAGTGAGGTTATTCATGTCTGAAACAGCCCCAGGCTCCTGCTGCAACCCAGTTACAGCCTATAGGCCTCTGACAGCACAACTGAGAGAGTGCGTTATCAAATAAAATTTTCTCTGGCTGCCCAAAAGTGAGGTGGCCCATCGGGAAACATCCCGACTCTCCCGATTACCCAGCACGCCCCTGATCGCAATGGATACTTCAAATTCAAATGTGCTACACTAGTTTAACCTGAAGAGGGCGCCACACAGACGGTTTTAGGCACAAAAGTAGTATTTTGAACAAGTTTACACTAAAATGTCAAAATAATGTCAGGGACAAATAGACAGCACTATGAGACACCCATTTAGACAGATCATCAGCAGAAAAAACAGGATTTGGTGTTTAGTTGCTCTTTAACTGATGGTGTCAAAGTACAGTATGCATTTTGACAGTTATCATAGTTACCAGCACATTCATTTTCAACTGCCCTCCGCCTCGATTAAGAATGCTGCGACATCACGTGAACGCAACCTATTTACGCAATTTTACCTCCTCTAGATGTGTCTTTTGCAGTGCAGACCAGATTTAGTCCAGATTCCATCTCGACTGAGGCCTGTTGTGAGAATGTACTTGGTGTGAAAAAGCCTGAGACCCGTTCCATCATATCCATCCAGAAGCACAGTTTAACAAAGCAGCTAATCTCTTCCCTGACGCTGATCCACAAACCATTGGGAACTTTTACATTTTTAAAGCGCACGTCTGGCTATCTCGGAGAGCAGCTTCGGTGGGTATTCCCTCCGCCAAAAGATAACTATTATAAATACTCGTGTTTTAGGGAGAGCTGATAAAAAAAGAATGTGCCTGTATCTATCCCGTTTACAAAGGCAGCTGCAGCAGAAGGCCTCTGTGTTTGGGAGAATGTTTGTTGGAATAATAATGCTTTAGCTGTTGTTTTTAAATGGAAGGAGCAGAGTTTTAGAGTGTTTTACTGGGGCATTAGTCAGGCTTGTAACTCTGCCTCAAACATATGCAGCAGAGAGCGTTTGGGTCCATCTTAGTCATGCCACAAGACTGGCAAAGTAGGGGAAAGAGTGGAGAGAGTGCATGGAAGTGAGAAGACTTTTATGCCTAAAGCGAGACACAAATACATACAGAGATATAACAATGAAGTGTTTCCTATGGACCAGGGGTAATGAATTAAAACTCACCAAGGTCCAAAGCCAAGCAGTGGGCCGGAACATACATATGGAGTCAATTTACGGTTATATGTTTTAGTCTATAAAATCAAACTGTTTTGAAAAGAGCGCAATTAGGTCCTTAATGTCCCGCAGTTTTTATTCTAGTAAAATACATTTTGATTCCTAAAAAGCACCTATGCCGATATATATTCTCCTGGAGCAAAGAAAAACTCACTTCAGCTGAAATACAGGACTCTCTGGCAAAATTGGATACTCTGTTTCATGATGCACAATATGTACATTTTTGAGACATTTGGCTAGTTTTTAGTCGAAAAGCATAAACAAACTTGTTTTTTGACAATAAATGGCTTCACGCAACCACTAATGAGTGAAATAAAGGTGTTCTCATTCATATTCAGGTCACAGTCTTCTCACTGTGACCTGTAGCTCCTCAGTGGGTCACCAAGGTTTGGAAACAGTCGGGAGCCAAGCCATTCAAAATTTTGAACACCAGTGATGAATTTGAAATGGTTCTAAAATGTTCAAAACTCAGGAAATCGCATTTCGCCACGACGTTACAGTGATGGTGCATGAACGGTATTTTATCAAAGATTTTTAAGGCTTGCTGGTACGCTGACTCAAGAGGTCTGATAACCGTTTCACCAGCCTGTCCCCAACAGGTGATACAGTAGGACAGATGGGAGGTCTCACTGTGCCCTGTAGCTGCCTCTGTGGGTCTACAGTGCTGCCGTTGTGTCCTCACTGTCCAGAGCAGCGAGTGAGGAATGCGCCCCCCCCCCCAGGACGCACTCCGACCCTGGAAACAACAGCCAACATAAACACTGGCCCTGCCCCCACGCTCCTCCACAGGCCAGTCCCACGAGGCGGAGCGTGGTCTAGACTTTTCAGCTTCTGTACTGTCCAATAATCAAAGCCTGCCTCAATACACGCACGGTTTTCAATTACAACAATCACAACGGCTATTTTATTGACAATCTCCTCTCCAATGGGTTGTTTTTTTATTCACGGGTTATAATTTATTGCAAATTTCTTGGTAGGTTTCCTTCGGGTGCTGTGGTTTCCTACAAATATAGGATGCCTCTGATGGAAAAAGATTCTAAAATCTTCTGAAAAAGAGATTGCTAAACTCTGTGGGACTTTCCTGGTCTAATAAAAAGGTCAAAACAGAATTCAAAAGGTTTATTTAAAACCATATATGCTGGTGTTGTCCTTTAGCGTGCAGGAAAAAGTGCATTTTGACGTTGCAATTTCCCAACAGCTTATATACATTCAACTCTTTTTCCAGTTGCTTTTCTTAGTCAAGATTGAGCAACACAGGCTCTCAAAAGTCTCTCAAAAAAGTGTATAAAGTAGCTTAGACTGCTTCCTCTTCCTGCAGGCGCTGATCTGTTGTGTCCAGACTCTGGAAGTGTGTGAGGAAACCGGCCCGAGGTGGACATAGCGGAGGCTCCAGTGGTCAATGCTTCCCTTGTTTTATTGTTATTCCTATCATCATATGACTGAGAAAGTGCAGACGGGCCAGCTCTCCACGCACAAGAGGCAATTCACTGCCGCAGAGTTACGGCGTAATGCAAGTCTCAGGGAAGAACGAGCCAACAAATGTAAGACACAGGGATGAGAGATTTTGTTGTTTCTATTCATTTTGTATTGATATCCTTGTTATACCATAAGGCACGTTTGTATCGTCCTGCGTGATGTCCTTATAGACAATTAAACTTATTCTATTCTCTTTATTATGTTTTTATTATTAGTTTATTTGAAGCGGGACAGTGCACATTAATCAGCATTTCAGTAAATGTATCAGATTTAGCTACTTAGTTCAAAGGTGCAACAGAATATTAAAAATAATGAATTGTTAATTTCATGTCATTGTGAACGTTGAGTTGTGAATGAGATGGCGTGTCCAGGGGAGGGGCTAGTGAGTATGGAAAGGGACATTTCTGCTCCGCTTTGGCAAAAATGAATGAATGAACTGTGGTCTGATTAACACAATACATGGGGAAGATCCCGGACACGCTGGAAAGACATGTCTTTAAGCCGGGAACACCTTGGGATCCCCCAGGAAGAGCTGCAGGAGATGTGCGAGGATCGGGAAGTCTGGGCATCTCTGCTCAGACAGTTGCTCTGCGACCCGGCCCCGGAAAAGCGGAAGGAAATGGATGGATGGATGTATTTATTGCGTTTTGAACCCAAAAAACAAAACAAAGTTTGAATTTTTACAGATTTATTCACTAATAACCAATAAATATATCCATAATCCTCTCTGAACAAATTGTTGTAACTAATACAACAACAAAATAAAACCATACATTTAATCCTGACTCCATCTTTTTGGTTTTGTTGCCAAAAATATTAGGCAAATTGGGCCATTTTTATGAATAAAAGGCCTTATTTTATATGTAAACATAAAATGACAGTCTATTAATGTCAGTAATATACATAAAAAGTTTTAAATTAATACTCCAGATGTCTGGATTAAAAGCTAAAACATGTACAACCGGGTCAATTATGTTAAGAATCAATGGTACAATTGTGCTCATAAGTTTACATATCCTGGCAGATATAATATTTTTTTTCCACTCATGGATAGTGGTTGTGTGAAGCCATTTATAGTCAAATCATAATGAAACAAACTACTCAAATGTTCCTGTGGAAGGAAAAAAAACAACCAATAACTTCAGAAAAAAGTTTGGCTAGTTTCTGTTATTATGATTTGAGATAAAGAGCTTTTTTTTTTTTTTTTGACAATAAATGGCATCACACAACCACTAACCATGAGTGAAAATGTGAAAAACAATCAAAGACTTATGAACACAACAGTAAATATAGAGCAGTTGTTGAATATATCCAGTAAACGTGTTAGCGCCCATCTTTCCTCCCGTCCCTTAGCTAAAATGACATTCTTCCACACAGTCCCGGTGAAGCAGTGGCCCCGGCTGAAGTCTGGGGCCAAGGAAAGTTGCTGGGCTCTAAATTGTCCCTCTCTGAGCGGCGCCCGGGCCCATTTGCAGTCTGCCAAATGAAATTGAAATCAACTTAGGCGTTAAGCAATGAGCAGACTGGGGAGCGCGGGAGAGGCCTGGCAAACTGCTCTTGACCGCTCTTGACAATAGTGGCGCGCGCCTCCCAAATGCCCATTGATTAATAAATTAGAATCCCTTATTAGCAAATTGACTGTCTCGGCTGATTATCAAATCCACTTTCTCTATTAGAGGCGGCTGGGAAAGAGTCGGGGTGAAGTCTGGGCACGAGACTGAGTGAGTGTGGGCTTGTTTCAGAGCTGTTGTTAAAGATGTGGACGGCCAGGGAAGTTTCCACACGTACACAGGCTCGCAATGGAAAAAGTATAATAAGTGTCATTCTCTTGAAATGAGTCCGTTTGATTTGGATTTCAGCAAGAAGCTGCCAATGGAACAGTATAGGGCTGCAGCTATCGAGTAGTAATCCATTCATCTATCCATCATTTACATCAAGAAATGGGATAGGTATTTTACTTACTTTACTACTTTAGAGTAGATTTTCAAAGGACCACATTTCTGATAGAATCAACAATTTATTCCTAATTTCTCATTAGTAATGTAGGTCTCTAAAGAAGCAAGGTTTCAAAAAGACTGATTGCTTAGTGCCTGAGAACCAAAATAATAAATGTTAAACATTAATAACTTTCACATCATGTACATATTAGATGTTTACAAGATCTGTGGGGGAAAAAATACCCTATACCTTTAAAGAGACAGGGTCAAACTTTTATTTTCAGCTCTAGAACAGTATTTAGGCACTTAGAATAACAACTTAATATTAAAAAACAGTGCATTTGAAATTAGATTTTGTTCTTTAAATATCATTTTACAGGATTCTTTTTCTTATTCTAAATGCATTTGTAAAATATTATACTGTTGGCAGATTTTCCACTTGAGAACTCAGAATTTGACTTCTCAAAATATCACATTCAAAGCTGAACGAGTTTAATTCAGTCAAGTTTGTTTAAATGCCATATTTCAGTGTTTCCCAAAGTGGGGTCCGGGGCCCCCAAGGGGTGCTCTGAGGCACTGCAGGGGCCTTCAACCCCATCTGGGTAAGACTTTAGATTACAGCCCAGTAACTCCTATATTACAGTAGTAATTCATAAACACTTCAATGGTACATCTTAGTTAACTACAGTAGTACCTGCCTGGTATTTATACTTATAGTAACTCCTAGATACTTTATGACATAACAATGTATGTCTCAGTAATTAACACTTAACAAGACTTACTGGTAACAACAGCTGTACTTACTAAGTAATTACCAGGTGTAAGTACTTACCAGGTACTACTGTAACTAACCATGAATTGCCAGGGTAGTTTACGGTACCATTGAAGTATTTATGAATTACTACTGTAATTACTGTAATCTAAAGTGTTCCCAAAATGGGTAGAGTTTTAATGATCTTCATCCATTTGTTTAATTATGAGGATTTAGCTGATAAAGTCAAAACTAATCGAAAAATATGTTTTCTATAGAATTTCTAGAATGAAGATCATTTGAGCTTTAGGCAGGTCAGTAAAATGATCTGCCAAGAGTCTTTTGCACTGAATAAGACAAAAAAACATTGTTGCACCTAAAACAATAAGATTAATAATAATATGGCAGGTTTGTGAATCCAATCACTATCACAAACTGTGTAACATTTGTCAATTTTCTTTTTGGAAATTTCAACAAAAACTTTCTCTCCCATAGAGTTGTACTGAGTTGTATTGTTCCAAGTGGAATATAATTCTGTTGACCCATTGCCCATCATCTTGCGTCCATTAAAACTCAATCAAATCTTCACAGCATCCTAACTTCATGCTGAATTTCTCTGTTGCTCACTCCACACCTCCTCCCACAGCGCCCCATGTGTGTCACGTTACAGACCTCCACATCTGTACATCCACATGTGGTGAAGAATGGGGTCTTTTCAGGTCAAGCCTCTGCCCCTCCATCTCATCAGTGGACCAGGCAGCGCGACTATGTGAGGAGGGGGAGGAGAGTGTGGGGCGACGGGGCACTACGGCTTTGTCAAACGCAGGGAGTGTCTGAGTGGATATAAGACTCGATACAGCCGCTAGTGAGGTCCCACAACACGCTAAGATACACCAATAGATCGTGTTCACTTTCTAGAATTCTCTTTCAGTTGGAGCAGCTGCCAGTGCAACCCGATGAGTTGAAATTTCCAAAAATAAAAAGGTCCAAATTTTTACACACCAAACAGTCAACAAATCTCAACAAAAAAAAAATACTACACTGCAAAAAGTGGATTCTAAGAAAGCAAAAAAGTCTTATTTTAAGAAATAAATCCTTATTTTTTAACCAAAAAAGTAAAAACATCTTGATTAGCTAAATTTTCTTGAGAAAAAAAAACTTATTTTGAGAAAGAAAAACCAGCTATTTTTACTCAAAAACATGACATTTCTTATATCAAGACAAACACTTTTTGAATCTTCTTTAGCATTAAACAAAGAATATTTTTTCTTATTTTAATTAATTTAAGAACTGATGCTTACACATATCCATACATTTCATTCATTTATTTTCACAGTGAATGAAATTGTAGCATTTTTTCTGTTGATGTTGTGTCTTAACAGCTCATTTTAATCACACATGACATTTGGGAGAAGATGAACTGTTAAGATACAAAAAACTCTTACAGTATTCTTAAATCTAGGAAATATTGTACAAATTTGCTTAAATCTAGACACACCAGAAGTAAAATTATTCTCATTTTAGGCATAGTTTGCTTAAACTATGCCTAAATTTATTGAGTAGATATTGCTTAAAATGGGATATAATTAAAAAGTAGATATTGCTTAAAAAGGGATATAATTTAGAACATTTTGCTTAAATCTAGCAAAAAATTTTGTCACATAAGAATAATTTCCTGAATTTCATCAATTCTTTGAGGATATATTGCTTAAATCTAGCAGTTGATTTGCTTAAATCTAGTCTTTTTGACTTGTTTTTTAATAAGAAAAATATTCTTAAAAAAATAATTCTTAGCAAGGAAAAAATGCTTACCCCATTGGCAGATTTTCAGACATTTTGTCTTGTTTTAAGATTGTTTTTCTTATTTTTAGTAGGGCACTTTTTGCAGTGTACCAAGGCACAAACCTGTTCCTAAGGTTTGACACATGAACAATACTCAAAACTAAACCTTCCAATGCAAACCTGTTCCTAACCCTAAATTTGAGACGTGGACGATGCACAAAGACCCTCTTTTTCAAAGTCTTGCATCGAGAGTATATTTAGACAATGCATCTTTGTGAAGTTTGTGAAGGAAACTCAAACAAGGAGCACACAAAACGGCCGCCAATCAGTAATTCCTGTAACCAAACCTGTTCTTGGTCAAACACGTGCTTTCTCAACACAGGAAAAACACCACGCGAAAGTTATTTGGCCAAAGCGCGGACTGGACTTTGAATAATGTGTAAAGTTAGTCAAATCATTCTGTATTCCTGAATATTGGAAACAGTTTGTAAAGTTCTGTTAAGTTGTAAAGTCCTAATCAAGGTTTTACACATGGACAATGCACAAAGGTCAAAGTCTTGCTCAGAGAATCATCTTTCAGGGTTCCCACTCTTTACTTGAAATTATTTTTCCTCTC